>JARHVA010002450.1:1242500-1322500 GCA_037957365.1 Torreya grandis
ATCTATATTGTTGAATTTATACATTTGAGAAATTGTGTATGTAAATATTTAGATATATTATATAGATCGAATGAAATATTTCAAGGACTTGTTTTTAGAACCTAAAAAATTTTGATATATTTTTAGAATCTAGAGAGTTATTTTAAATTCAATATATGTGATCATCTTTGTGTCATGGTAAATGGCATTGAGATCCCAATTTACACATTCCCTAGAAGACTTGAAGTTGTGGGAGCTGAACTTGAAGATGTACCTATGACACATCTACTATATGATACTATTTTATCTAAAACATGAATTATGTTAAATAAAATCTTGTAAATTTTATAATTTGAGATAAGGCAATGTTTTCAAACGGATGATTTTTTGGAGGGGATGGTATTTTTGAATCCAATTTCTTACAACAATGTTAATAGTCAAGAGCAAATTAGTAGTTTATTTCACAAATACATCGCTATAATTGTTAAGCATTTCTATAAATATGTAGATGTGAATGGATATTAGATTAATGGTATTTAAATAAATAATTATTCAAATATTATTTAACATAATTTGGGATTACAATGATAGATAAATTTTAGTGTTTAAGTGACCCAATAGAAAATGGTACCATTACACAGCTATGGAAAAAACTTTATCCAAGAAGCATCTTGCAAGAAAGTATTAGTGAGTATTTTAGATTATATGAACTTGTTCAAATAATGATTTTGGGTTATATGGAAGATGATAAAGTGTCTAATTCATTATCTTTCATGAAGTCAAAACTTATAAATAGATTGGATAAAAATCTAGAGATTTGCTTGAGACTATATGTTTCATGTTATTCTATGGACAAGTTTCCTAACGATAGAAAACTAGAAACATGGATTTCTTTAATTAAAAATAGAGGTATTAGTAATACATATACCAATATAGAGGATAAGAATACCAAGACTAAATATAAAATTATCATGTTAGATGTAAATCACACTAACGATGAGCAAGTTTCTTGAGGATGGTTATAGCTACCCAACTTTTAGTTTGATAAGTATAGAAATTACTGGTTTTTGAAATCTTTCATATTATTTCATCTTCACATAGTTTAAATCTACCTGATATTTAGTTTGATAAATATGTAAATTAATATTTTCTAAAATATTTCATATTCTTTCATCTTCAAATAGTTTAAATTCTGTAATCTATTTCCTACATGTAAAAATTATGAATCTTATTCAATACACTGGAATAAAGAACTATATTTATCCTATTAAAATTTTGTGTATTTCAAATAGTAATTATATAACCTTTAAAATATAAGTCATTTATTAAGAAACAATTATAGTTTTAATTAAAATACTATATAAAACTCACTAGAGCATTCATTGAATCATACAAGTCTTATGTGTAGACATACACGGTGCACCATAGGACACCAGTTCTCATGCCATTAAAACTTCTCCAATTATTAATTTTTTTTTTCATTATCCTAATTATTTATAATAGTAATATGGAGATCTTATACATAAATTCAATACATGAATAAGTGTTGAACCAAAATATAGAAAAATATTTTAATCACACCAATCTTATTCTATTCCACATTTACATTTGAACCATTACATAAATATATAGGAAATATATTTTACATATAATTTGGGATCGTATATTTCCAAATTCCACCATAATCTACACATATCCATATAATAACTCAAATTAAAAACTATAACACAAAACTTATATATGTTATATTATTATTACATAACATTATAACTATAAATAATATCAATAGTAAAATTTCCTAACATTGCCTCCACAATAGTTTAGATTAAAGAATATTTAAAAAGTGCATTCAACCAACAATTTTTCAAATAGTAAAACTATTAGAGTAGTATAAATCCATAGAATATTTACTCTACTTTATCTCCATATGATATTTAAACTTGACCACAATACATTTAAAATATTAAAATTATATACCAAGAATATTTGGAACAAGTGTAAACTATCATTGACATTATAAACTGTATTGAAAAAAATAAGTGTTTTTGAAACAAACATGATATAAATACTTTTCATTTTGAGAATTATAAACTTTTTTAAACAATTTAAAATTTATCTAGAACAAACTCTCCACCCACTTGTTACTTGCCATCACCCTCCATTGAAACTCTACTAGCTTGACCTGCCTATGCATCCTCCATAATAACTTATTGCTTCTCAATATCCTCTATAGTAGAATTGATATTTATAATATGATATCTCTCCTCCTTCACTACATTGCAATCTAAAAAAATAGTTGGATATGCATCTATTTTTTCTTCAATAAAATGTTTATATCCATCCCATCCTCTTTAATAATTTTATTCACAATATTGTTATATTTATTTAATAAAATAAGATTTTCATTGAATGCAATCACTAAGGTCATAATTTTATGGGTATTTTTCAAATGTACATTAATAATTTGTGATTATTTTATCAAATTTTCATATTTTTCCTACAATTAACAAATAATATATAATTCTCAAGAACATACAAAGTTTAACTAAAATACATGTTATAGATAATGAAAACTTACCTCATCTTTTTCCTTTTTCTACTTGTGTAATGGTAACAAGGTTTATATCTCTATCCTATTTATTGAAATAGGCCTAGGCTTCTCCATTTAAATTTTCCAACCTATTGATCATAATCCCCAAAACATTATCATTGTAAACATTGTTAACAAAAATTAATCCAGACTGAGCTTGCTAGAATAAAGTGTCAATCTTTGAGGGTTCATTTTGGACAAGTAAAAATAAATTAACTCTTTGGGTGTGATTATGATAATAGACATTGATTTATTTGATTAGTTATTTTTACCTTATCTCCCATTGTTTTAAATCATTAAATTCCTCAATAACACCCTCCCTCAAATTAGCAAGTAGTTTTTCTAAATCTAGATTATCTAATGAAAAATTAGTTATGGAATCATCAGATACATTTAAATTATTAGTGGGGGCTAAGGTAGATGGGGAAGAGGTAGCCATATAATTCAATATTTTAGGGACATTAACAACTTGAATAAAATCATGTGGACTGAATTCACCATCATTCGGGGCCCCGTTTTCAATCTCAAGAAAATTTTCATCTAGATTAATCTGCTACAAACATGTAAGATCCTATGCACTATAAATACAACCAATAGATAAATTTGGGAAACCAAAAATTTGTAGGGTTTTTCTACTTTGTGTAGTGGGGGAGATTTTATTTCCTCTTCTCTAAGTTTGAATGGGTGGTGGGTGTGGTGTAATACTTATTGGTCTCTTCACATATTTAGTGTTGCTTGAAAAACAAAAATTTATTCAAAACTAGTAAATTCCAAAACATATAATTAATGAAAATTCAAAAAAAAATTATTATTATGTGTAGTCGGGGTGACCACCTCTTCCATTTTAATGCTTCTTACTGGTGTTTCCTCTTCCATTATGATTTTACTTGAGGGATTTTCCTCTTCCCCTCTTAATTTCCTTGTGGGAGTGACAGTGGTGGTTTCACCTACAAAATGAGCAAATTATCTAGTTAATGAACCACCCAATTATAAGAAACTTCAATTCAAAAAAAAGATGTGAGGTGGCAAACATTGATTGTGTTGGTAGGATGAATCCTCAATATAAGCAATTTGAGAGTGAATGGTTAAAAAAATAAATTAAAAAACTAATATGAAAAATAAACTTTCCATTAAATTTTAAAAAAAAAACATTCAAGGAAATTTAGGTGAACTTAGAAGTGGAGATAAAAAAAATCACTTCTTGGGTGTTTAGAAATTCAAAATGAAATAAATGAAGACTTCATGGACTTGGTATCACCATATACCTATTTTCTTGTGGCATATGCACACACTTTGACCTATAACAACTAAAAGGCCATCCAATGTTAAAATTAAAAATATGTATAAAGTAACATGGGTGATTATTATAAAAACTAAACTTACCTCATGTTCAGTGATAGACAAAGAATTATATTTGATTTTTTGATGGAGGCTAGTGAGAATTGTAGTATTATGTATCTCATATAAAACCTCAAAATACAAGGACATAATATAGTTGGATGATAAAATGGTGCAAGTTTCATTGGAAAATACATAATTCAACTCATCCCTAATCCAACTAGATATAATTTTTCACTAGTCACATTTGACACCCGATAGAGAAAAAATAATGTAGTAAATAACCATGAAGGGAATGTCTGATGGTCTTCCCTAAAAATCAATTATAGTTTTGAAGAAGTGTATAATATAATTGATAAATGGATTACAATTTTTTTCAATGGGGATTCCCCTTTAGAGCCTACTATCTATAAAGAAAATAGAAAACATATAATTACAATCAGGATAGAAAACTAATTATAATAAAATATTGATGAATAATTATGAAATGTTAATATCATTAATAAATTTAACAATTATCAGTTGGGTCTATGGATAATTTGTGTACATACTCCAAGTAATTTTTATCAATGTCAAATAATAAAACCATGGTGTTAATAGGGCTCGTATTACAATGTGTAAGGCTTATTAAATTATGGATATATAATGGAGAGGTGCTAAAAGAGATTGATTTATTGTTAAACCAAACATAGAAATGGGTCTCAATATGGTTATAAAAGGAAATGAGAGATCACAGTACATTATGGATGATCATCATGTCATATTAAGATATCTATATAAGGCCTTTAAGTTCACATTGATCTATCCAATCCACATAGGATTCTAGTTTCTCCAACATCTAGAGGAAGTTTGGACATAATAGATTCTTAAAAATAATGTTTTGGATGACCCCTATTTTAGTTTTGATGTATTTGGAATCCCTTGAAACTCTGCTATAGACTTGGAAATTATAGGTTAATCCTAAAAATAAAAGGGAAGGACAAGAAAAACCTTAGAAAAAAATGTGAAAATAAGGGCACTGGGTGGGTATTTATAATCCATGATGGGAATTAGAAGAAACCAATTGTTGTGACTGGTGAGAGATGGTCATGTTTTGATTTACATCCACTCACTAGTAGACATATGGTAATGAGTGACAACACACTAATTACTATCATCACACTATCAAATGACATCAAGGTGCCAAGCAGTGGTTACATACCACCATGTAGCATCATTATACCATGTGGAAACATTATTACCACCTGACACTAACATACCATACAATAATATTGTGTCGTGCAGTAGTATAGCACCATACAACAACATGATGTCTCTTGGGGCCAAATTACTACCTAGAAGCATCATGTTACATGGTGGCATCATGCCACCTAGTATTATGATGTTGTGTGGTAGCTTGATTTCATACAACAACATATTGTCACATGATATAATAGTGCTACTTGATAGCATAACTTTTCTAGGTGACATAATGTTGTGTGGTAGCACGATGTCACATGATAGCCTATTATTTCATGGAAACATAATGACACCTAATAGCATGGTTCCACTTAGTAGCATGTTATCATGTAGTATCATAATTTTACATGATAATATACTATTGCATGACAACATAGTGCCACCCTATAGCATGGTGTCACTTGATAGTGTAATGTTATGGGATAACAGAGCATTGCCTTGACACCCCAAAAAAATGCCATTAGGTTCTATAAAAAATAAACAAGCTGATTTTTCACCTCCTCTACACAAACATATTTGCCAAGGTTGAAAATCTGATTCACTTAAACAAACCTAAGGGAATTTCTATCATGGCCTCTTAAAATGAACCTTGAGATCAACCCACCATGTATAATGTCTAGTAGTCTATTTTTATCCCCTCACCTACACAATTATTGGCCATGATGGCCACACATCCACTATCCATCTATATAACCTCTAGATAATTAGGTCCCTCCTAATCATCTCCACTATATTTAAATGGGTAATCATGCATATAATTTGGTCATGTTCCCATATCCTCACTTTTGGGAGATGATCATGCACTAGAATAGGTAGTATTATTAGTCTATACATTAATAACCTCTTATATATCTAATTAGAAAAAATAATAGCAAGGTAGATTATTTAGTATCTCCAACTCAAAGTTCTATTATAAAATCATCAACAAACTACACCCATATGGAATATTCCATACCATACAAGATTACCTACTCAAATAAATACTAGAAAATGAATATAATATATATGGGTATATGTCAACCATATTTATGACACAACACATGCATGGTCATAATCTTAGTGATAGTTTTTAGGATATCTATAATATTAGATATGTACACATGAAAAATTCTTACGATAAGATTTACCTCATCTATATTACATTCTTCCATTATGCCTCCTCTATTAAAACATATTCAAAACTCAAACCAAAAATAACATCAGACTCTCACATATACAAATATATGTAGTATATCTATCACTAATACCTAGTATGTATATCTCTACCTCTAGGAAAATAAAAGTGATATCATAAACTTAAAATTTACATAATTATAGTAGTACCATCCCATTTACCACACAAGACACATTATTTTTCATGGTATCATGATGGGGTGAATCCTTTGCATCTCCCTTGTGGTACTATCATAACCTATTTATCCAATCTATATGCTCACCTATGTATCATCCATCTCACTATCAAACCCACTTGGGGTTTTATCCATCACTACAACATGATAATTTTTTTTACTACCTACACCCTCTCCCTTTATTGATAATTTTAATCCAATGATTATCATCCCTCATCTCCCCACTCCCTATGGCTCCCTCACATGTCTCAATTAATATGTTAAGATAACCAAAAGTGTCATTGGTTGTGGCAATTTAAACTTTTCAATGATGTGATCACATAGATGGAGCTTAACCCACCATGTATAATGTCTACTAATCGAGTTCAATCCCCTCACGTAAATAATGGTTGACCATTATTTCTACACATCCACTATTTATTTATATAAAAACCATAAAATTTGATCACTCCTAATCATCTCCAATGTTGACAAATGGGGAATCATTTGTATAGTTTGATCTTGTTCTCGTCTCCTCACTTTCAAGAGATGATCCTCAACCACATGAGGTATTACTATTGTTCTATACATTAGGAACATCTTGTAAATCTAACTATAAAAAATAATATCAAGGCCCATCATTTACTAGCCCTAACTCAAAGTTCTATTAAAAAAACATGAATGAACTACACCCATATAACAACTTCAATACCATAAGAGATTCCCTACTCTTAAAAAGAGTGTAAAATGGATATAATATACATGGAAATAGGTAAATATTATTTATGATACAACACATTATTGGCCATACTCTTCATTATGTACTATATAATTTATGTAATATTTGAGATGTACACATGGAAAATTCATATGATCAACTTTCACTCATTGTATCAATCTAACCCTATATCCCACCATGCTAACTTTATTATCTTGTCCACACTCTTTGGTGTGTCACATACCTTAGTAATTCATGTAATAATAAACTCAAAATTATAATGGACATCCTAAAATATTATGTGTAACTTAATCATGGTATTAATGTTAACTGGTATATGCATAGTGATATTAACACTAATTGGTTTGTTTTAGTTAGCTTAATAATCTCAAGATCTAAACTTAATAATCTCAAGATTTAGAATGGGAAGGTCTAAGTTAGTGGAGGAAACATTATGTTCTTATGTTGTTTTTATCCTCTTTGATATTATAACTTCTCTTTATTTATTTTGTTTGTACCTTTTAGCTTCTAACCTAATTCTTTATTTTCCATATATTTCATTATTTATTAATTTTTCATTTTTTTCTCCTATGACATGTCATATTAGTATTATTAATTAATCTCTTTATAATACCTTTCTATTTTTTATCACCCCTACATATTATTCAATTAACCAAACTATTTAGACTATATTTTTTGATAAGTCACTTCTTTTTAGGATCTTACCTCTTCTTTCACACCATCCCTTAGGTATTTAGGGTCCTAAAGTAACTATCTACCACTCTTAGTGAGCACCTTTTTTTTAAATATACTATGAATAATGAGTTGTGATATTATTAATAACCTTCCTCACAAATTATCAAAGAATTTGATATTTTTGGTTTCAAAACTCATCCAACCTTTGATTGCCAAGATAATCAAGAATGAGTCAAGAGTGTTATCAAACCAATAATAAATTTCTAGGGTCTAAGGCTCATCAACCTATATAATGTATTCTAGTATATCTATACTCTACTTAATTATTTTGTTAATTAATACTCTATAACTTTTATAATGTTTAGCATCATAAGATCTAAGTTTACATTAATTATATAAATGTAATCTAAAACTCTTCATCATTTGATTTGAATAAATCATATTTCATTTTTGGTGGTTATTCACCTTTCAAATTTCTTTCTAATTTTTTTTTTAATTTATTTACCCCACCACTCTTACATATTTGTTAATTTAGGCTTCCAAAATTGTATGCTTACCTTTAGGCATTAGTTAACCAATGTTCGTGCATCACCACCAAATGTTAACATAAATTTTGTTAGTAAGTAAAAATTTTTATGGATTTATTGTGACTTTAGTTAGAGATAACATTGAATGTATGTTAGTATTTTCGTTTATTCCTTATTATTGAATTAATAAATTTTGGATAATATGTATTATTATACATATATTCACATACATAGTACATTTTACATAGTTATATCTTAATATAACTCTCTTTATTCATATATAATTAAAAATCATCCATTAAATTCTATATTACTCTTTATTATATGCCTCCATTCTCTTTGTTAAAATACTCTTTATCACATATGCATCCCTAATATTCAATGGAATCTATTTATTATGAATGATTACCTCTAATTACTTTGGATTACATTTCATATTATATATTTTACAATAATATGGTATAAATTTTGGTAATTTGTCTTGTCAAGACCAAATACCAACCCCTATAGTTCAAAACATTTCCCAGTACTACTTAGCCCATTCAAATCGGTCTAAAACTGAGTAATTTTTCCTAAAAAGTCATTTTTTTATCTTTAAATGTCAAAATTAAAGTTAAAAAGGGTCATAAAATAAGGTAAAATTAATTTAATTATTTTTAAAAATATGTTTTATACCCATGTCCAAAGTTTTAAAGCATGAAAAGGTGTCTTAATACTTTATAAATCCAAAAGGGGATATTTTTAAACCCACACGTGAAAATTTCAAGTTTATAAAGCATGTAAAAGGCTTGATATTTGTGAAAAAAATTTATGTACCTCTTATAACCCCTTAAAATTCATTTAATTTGGTGTTTTATAAGCTAAAGTTCCATAAAAGGTAAGGAAAAACCCTTTTTTCACTCATTTTACAAAGATATGTATGGATTTGTAAAGATCCCATACAGCTAAGGTAGGGACTTTTTAGGAATAGGGCATGTTGAATATATATAATTAATGTCATAGTGACTTGAATACATATAGGCCCAAAACCATTCCATTATATGAACTTTCCTATTTTGCTCATAGAGACCTGCTTGTAGGTTTGAGGATGGTACGATCTGCTGGAGGAAGATGAAGGTCTAAATTTTGGGGTGTAAAAACTATACTCAGAGAGATTACTCATGTATTATGTGGTTTTTTAATTATATTATCCATGATCATGAACCATTAAGTTTAATATAGGCTAATTTATGTAGCCTTTCATCCAAAAAGGTAAATATTTTTTCTCAATTTCTCCTCACCTAAGAAGAGTTTCAAAAAAATTCAAGTTGTTCTAGAATATTAGAGACTTAAGATATTTTCCATGGCTTAATTTAGGTATTACTAATGAAATTAATTGTCAAATAGAGAAATAAAACATAGCCAATTAAATCTATAAATTGGCATGCTTTTAAGAGAGGTTGTATTGGAGAGAGAAAGTAGAGTTTTAAGCTTTCTTCTTTTGGTCCATGACATCATTTACTCTATATTTTCATGTTTTAAGTAAGTTTTATAAAATAAATTATCTAAAGGATACATGTTTTATCCCACCTTGGTGTTCTCTAGTGTCTGCATAGGCCTAGTTTAGAATGGTTTAAGTATATTTACACATTTTAAGGTTTTTGGAGAAAACTATGTTTCCTTCTCACCCTATATCTCTCCTCCAATGGCCTTCAAATTCATGTTAAATGTTGATCATATGTCCATGTTTGTATTTAGATATGTTTCATGGTTTTATCATGCTCCTTCACCCTCTTTTCCATGTCCATCCACATTCACCCCATACCTTCATCATACTTTATCTTTTTCCACTATGTTTGTGTCTTTTCCCTCTCCTTTCATATCTTTTCATCATATTTCATCCTCCATTCAAGGTCATACCACCATTACACCCATCTCCATCACCTAGTTTCATCTCAAAAGAGCCAATGGTTGATCAATATCAACACAAGCACGAACAAGAGAAGATATGAACCAATTGAAACATCATATATAGTCATGAGAAAAGGACATATAATAAGTTCATATAGTTAAGGAAATCCATGAATACATAAATCATCAAGATATAGTTACTAAGGTTATCTCCATAAAATTAAATATAAGTGGCCTTATCAAGCAATCAAGAAGGGTATTAAGGATCAAATCTTCCTTTGGGCTATCCTTAAGGTTATATATAAGCTATTATCCATTCAAGGTGCCATTAAAAGGAAGCTACAATGACAAATCATGCTTGGAATGTGTATCAAGAATTTTAGTTTCACTTTTTTAAGGTCATTATGTGTGTGAATAATTTTATCATAGATTTGAGATGGAAAAGGTTACTTCATTATATAACATTATGTTCAAGAGCACCCAAAATATTACATTAACGCATCCTACAAGCTTAATTAAGGTAGATCCAAAAGTGGATAATATAAATATATTAATAATCCTATTCAAATATTTAATATGTGTTCATAACTTATGATTGGTAGTAATCACAAAAGGTTGAACATGTTTTAAGCCTAAGCTACTCAAAAAGCTAAATGGGCACCTACAACCAAGTAGGTTTTGAATGCTTTAAGAGGCTTATCAAGGTATCCCAAAAGAGCATGAAACAATACCAAGATACTTAAATAAAGGTTTTGAAATACACTTGAATATAATGTAAACATAAAATTGAAATATCAAAATACATCTACAGTGCTTTAATGACTATACCTGCAAGCTTGTACGGACAAGACATGTAGTTTTAAGATAAAATCCAGTCAATGATGTTTGGTTCTTGAAGGATGTCTTAGGGTTTTTGAAATCCAAGAACGTGTTTACTTATATGTTGATTATATTTAATGAGAAAGAGAAGGTCCAAGAATTTTAAGTCTTGATAGTGATAATGAGCCATAAAGATCATCTACAACCAACTAAAGAACCATCCTATAGGTAAGTAGGGTTTTGGTCATGACAAACACTTATCAAATGTTTGAGATTCTAAGATTTATTAGTTATGAAATCAAATGAGGAAGGCTTTCCTTAGTCAAGTACTAAGAGTAAATAAAAAGGATTAGGTTTAATTTCTTAAATTTTAACCTACAATCATAAAGAATACCCTATAGGTCTATATGTCATATTCACCTATAGCCTAATAAGGATTTGAACTCCAAGAGACGTATTAAGGATACAAAGAGGCTTAAAAATTAATAGGGGTAAGAAATGTATTAAAAAAAACCTCAAGATAAAGTTAAAGACACAAGAATTTTAAGCTTAAATAAGGGATTGAGATGAAAGGAATGAAAACCTATAGGCAGCCCTATAGTGAATCCTATAGTCAAGTATGGAGAAGGGAGATATTCTCAAGAAGGTGGAATGATGTGTATATAGGTGATAGTTTGGTTGCAAGGAGATGGATTATGATTTTAAATCATGAATTACCTTCAAAAGGATATTTTGAACTCAGATAAATCCATCTTATTATGAATATAAAACCATCTACAATAGGGGTAAAAGCTAATTGCAAGCATGACAGTCCTCACCTTTTCCTAAAATCTCATTCATATGCATTATGGTTTAAGGATAAATGAGTATATTATCCATTTTTGAGGAAATTTTTTGAAATAGTGTTGGTTTTTTTTTAAGGTTTGAGCTATAATGTAAAGGTACCATTGTTTCTAGTCCTTTTTAAGATGCCTACAACCATCATGGACTAAGGGTCCTTCAATCTAGAAAGTAAGGGTAAGCAGTGACCTTTTGAGTTGTTTTCATATATAAATAATGAAGAGGTATCAATAAAAAAATGATGAAAAATATCATAAATAGGCCATGATTCCCCCATGAAATGCACTTGAGGTTGATGATAAACATATACAACCATAATACCCCCTCACAATCATCTACTAGCAAGCCTATTCAAGGGATTTCTAGGTCAAAATGAGATGTCATATGAAAGTTAATGAAAATTCATAGTAAAACCTTAATCAAATATGATAAGATAATGCCAACTCAAGATATGAAAGTACAAAACCCATTATATGAACTTTTGATAATATAGAGACCTAAATGTTTTGTTTCAAGTTTAAAGCATGCTAGAAAGAGGGGTAAAATATTATTTAAAGCACATTGAAGTTAGTATTGAGATAATTAAAGATTAATTTGATATTTAAAACCTCCATTACATAGGAAATTAACTCCAACAACATGAAAGTATAGTCAAGTATGCACACAGTCCATGGAAAAGGGGCATTTATTGAAGGAAATTTAAAAATTCTATCATCTATAGGTGGATTTTTGACTTAAAATTTGTTACATATAACAATAATGAGTTTATGAATCATAAATACAAGTTTTATGTCCATTTTACAAATAGAAGTGCTTATTATTTTGTCACAGTCATCTGCATGTCTATTTGAGGTCACCATTAGAGTAGGCAGTGTTTTCAGGTGCCACAAAGGTTTCTACACCTAGGTTAGAGTTTTAAAAGAATGGTAAAAATTTTTTAAACCATAATAAGAAATTTAAATAGTTTAAAATTTCCAAACTATATATAAACCATGCTCATACTAGCTTTTTCAAGCAAGTAGGCATATAGGCCAAAAAGGCATTTTTTGACTTTTCAAGTAAGAATATAATTTCAAAGTGTTTATATAACTTTTTAAATATGAAATAATTATTTTTTGAGGTAGGGAGAGGTAGGGGAAGATTTATTTTCATCCATGAGGTGAAATTCAATTTTTTTCATTTCAGACACCCTTCCGAGCCACATGTTCAGATGCTCATATGTTTTACCACATTTAGAGTTTGGATGAATTAACATAAATAATTTTAGGAATAATATATAATTATAATTAATTAAAAATTTAGGTAATTTTATGGTTTTTGTTTTATGAACAATTTATAAGAACACAGGTAGCCCAGAATGTAAGTAAAACCCTATAGATAGTTTTCCTCCATGTGATAACTTTGCATATATTTTGCATGGGAAAAAAATATTTTCAAGGATGTTATGGGTGTATATTTAATTTAAAAAAATTTAAATGCTTTTGGATTTGGAGGTTTTTACTTCATGAATCATCATTTGGAAGATTTAGCTTCAAAACCCTCCTAGACCCTCAAAAAGCCAATTTTGCAAAAAATTGATATTATTTCCATAAAATAACCATGGATCAATATTAAACCTATTAAAACATAAATTAAACTTATAGAGGATTTGATAAATTCCAATTTAATGTATGGATTTGTATGGATCAAGGTAGAAAACATGCTTTTGGTAGAAAATAACATGGGAAATGAGGTAAAAGGTAGTTTAAATGAAATAAATTCATGGATATGGAATCCTAAGACTTTATATTCATCATAAAATATTCATTTGGTCAAAAATATTCCTGAAAGTTCCTGTACTAGCTTAATCAAAACAACTAGTCTACACGAAAATGGAGCAAAATGGACCTAGTCAAAGCTGTTGATTGAATGGTGAGAATTTTATCTTAAAAATCACCTATATCATTATGGGAGAAGTTTATTAAAGTATAATATCATTATTTTTTTAGGTTTCATTGTTTATTTTGTAGGTTTTGTGGAGTTTTTAAGTGCACAGATAGGCTAGTAGGCCTAGTTAGCTTAATAGACCTATTTTATCAATCAAGTAAATGAAGGTTGTAATTTAAATGTATATCTTGGAGTTAAAATGGATTTTTCCATACCACATATATTCTATTCACATTGATATTCATGAATATTTTCAAGACTTCAAGTGCCACTTCAATCATGTTAGGTTCAAAGGGAGTTGACTAGTCCTTACTAGTTAGCTAGTTTCATGCATCCTTAATGTTATTTCATGCAAAAGAGAAACCCATTTTAGCTCTCAATAACTTCAATAAGATTTAAAAATACCAAGCTTGGCATGTATTTTCATTCAAATAATTGAAAACTTTACATGGGCCCACCACCTTCCTTTCTATACTAAGATTGAATATCATGCATATTTTGAAGACTTTAAAGATATTTTAGGACTTGATTTATTATTGTAAATGGGTTGATGTCTTGAATTAAATAAATAAATACTAATAAGTATCTCCTCTCTTACACATTGTCTATAGTATTTCCATTTTAGCTACATATGTTGGCTTTTGGAAGACATTTTTTAGATCCATCTTTCTCTTGGTAAGACCAGACTCTACCAAGATTGAGTTTAATAACCTTTTTAGATAAATAAAATAACTATTTCAGATTGAATTACTATTTTATATTTTGTTTATGTCAGCTGATTTGAAAATGTTGTAGATCTTTATCCCGTATCAAGTCTTGATCTCACCTAGTTACTAGAAATGTAACTTATCTAGGTCGTGTTTAAGTGTTTGAATTAGTCTTGAGGTCATTTGGCTGAGCTAACAAGTGGATATAAATGGATGGTTAGTTCCTTGAATTAGTCTTATTCCATAATTTTCCGTAGGCTTTGATCAACTAATAAAATCTCTACATGAAATATTGATGCATACGAGTCATTTGGAGTTATAGATTCAGTCATTACATGTCTTATCAATGTTTTAGAGTCTCAAATAGAGTAGATGAACCAATAATACATATGTATCACCAATAGTAAAGTAGGATTTAAATTTAATTTTCCTTATCCCCCTTTTCATCCCAACAATCAATAGTTTAGTAAGTAGTGTAGAGTGATACATCAGAGGAGCTAGCCTCATTAGAAATCCTTGAGGTCTGATTTGAGTTCAAGTGTCCCAGACCTCAGATCATTCAAATGTTAATCTAGGTATGAGGGAGTTTCAGAGCCAAATCTATAAATCCTTCAAGTAGGGTATTATCTGGGTTACTAATAATAAATACCAAAATTAAACTTGTACAAAACTAATGGACATGTATTATAGGATGTTATTCTTCTTTATGTAGTATTCATTAAATTATTATGAAGTATCATACCTTATCATGCTTCTTAGGAAAGTGTATCTATATATTATGTTAACTTATAGATGTATTTCATTATTATAGTAAATCTCTAATCTTCATGTTGATATTCTCTGTGTTATATATCTCTACTAGATATTCTTCACAATAGGAATTATGGTTGATAATGGTTCAATAAAAATATTATTACAATGTCATTTCTATCAATTAGAGGTTACACATATTGATATTTACTTGGTAAAAATACGATACATAGGATTTATAACAATATTACATGCACACCTTTTGGCAGTATTACATTGCCAATTACTATTGGTAATAAGATCATATTGGGGTGGTTTTACATAGTTTCAAATATTGATACCTACAATATGTTATATGGATTCCCATGAATTAATCAAATGAGAGAAATAATATCCACACTACATCATTGTATTAGTTATTTGCATATTTAAATATTACATTCTATTCATGGTACATCTTTTAAATTACTATCCCACCTCAAACATAATATGATATTTTAATAAAAGTGCCTAAAACTAAATCATTCAACCTCATGTAGCATCTAATAATATTTCAATACATTCATTTATGGTTCATAATATCCTTTTATATGCCTAAGTCACATCTCCTAGAGTTAAAAATATTATAGTTACACCACCAAAACATATAATGTTTAATCATCCATGTCCTAGGATTTACTTATAACCTCTTATATTATTTCATATCAAAGCACTATGTCAACTTTAGTTTTACCATAACATATCCAAACACATGTGTGTGTTTTTAAAGAGGTTACAATGACATCTTGATCCCACTATACACATATCATACTATGAGATTATGACTCAGGTTACTACACCAATTACAACTATCAAGGTACGATACTTCTAGTGATTCATCTACCATTCTACTTGTATACAAGATTATTGTTTACCCATACTATCCTATCTATTTTTATTAATTGATATATAATTATTTTTTTATAGTTTATTAATATAAATAGATTATTTATTATATATTTTGTGCCTTTCATGTGCATACTTCCCTTGAGTTTTTTACTTACCTCATTTTTATTCTAAAATTGACATGTATTTTTTTTGCCTTCTATTTGCATTGAAATTATTACATCGACTTGGTTTATGTTTCTTGATACATTTAACTAGTATTTCCCCCTTGATTGTCAATCCCAATTAAAATAGTTGAAAAAAAATTCCAATGATGATGAAACATTAATTAAGACACATTTTATCTAGAATTCACCAAATTATGAGAGAAGTTGTAGGTTATTTCGAATCATCCTCTTCTTATTTCTTCAAATTTTTAGCTTGTGACTTGATTTATCTCCTCACTTATATTTCATTCTTATGTTCCCCTTGGCCTTCTATTTATCTGATCTAACCACTTCTTGTATAAAATAAAAAAACTAGCAAAAATAATATAAAACATTAAAAATTACACATTTTTAATTTTTTTTATAGATACATATCATACTTATATGATTATACTATAGGTTTTACATATGAAAGTTACACACATGATTCTCATGGTATTATTTTAGTTAGAGATATTTGTGACATATAGGTTTCATAGGATTATGTAATTTTAGATGCTATACATTTACTTTCATACACACGTTTTGAGAGGTATAGTCACTTTGGTGGTATGCCTTATATTGGGGGAATATATCTATAGTATTTAATGATATATTTCATATATTTACATTTATCATATTAAAATAATTACATTTATTATAAATATTTTTATATTGTATTTCATATTACATGTTACATGATATATACATTACTTTGTTGCGTATTATTATTACATTTCATGTTTTATTAATTTATTATCATTTTATTATTACATACATGTGTGTGCTTATTTAATTAAATTATTTGGGAATAATGGAGTTTTATTCCTATTTTAGTTAAGGTTCTAGATTAATAAACTAGTACAGAATATAACAATAAATACAATCCTAATTTGTGAAACTATTTTGTCTTTTTCACCTTTCTAAAAATAACAATAAATAAGAAGAAATATAACTTAGCTAGAAAATAGATTGGGATAACTGATATAGAGGTTGAAAATGGATGTGTAGGACTAGGAAGATGTCATAAACCTAAATATGGATTTCATTAGGAGAAAGGATGGGAGCACTAAAAAGTGGACACTTTAGTGTCTAGCGCTATTGTCCATTCCTACAACTATTGTCCAAACTAATCATAGAGACCTAAGACTTTTTGGGTAGTTGTGTTTTGCATGTGTATGTCTATGAAAAATCAAGAGATATTTATTGATGGAACTCATTATGGGGATGATTATGTCTTCAAACCCTAATCCTCCATCATGTTTGATAAAATTAAATTTGAGTCACTTGAGAAAGAGGGGGGTTAGTGTGAATGATGTACTAAAGATGCAATACACACCCCTTATGTGGCCATGTTACCTATATACCAATAATTTGAAGAGGGATCATTCCATATGTAGTTCTCCCACTTAGTGTGATTTTTACAATAGTGTGACATGAATGTAAATGATAAATTGATAATGTATAAGATGGATAGGTATTGGTATGAGGATTTTAATAAGTTTAAAATTGTGTTGGGTGACTATGTGCAAAGAATAGTGAAGTTTGCCTTAGTTTTTTTTATGTATTATTTCTTGATTTGTAATTTTTGTCACCTCCTTTGTAAATTACCTTTGAGTGGGCTTTCATAGGGAATAATTGGTCATGGGTCAGATGTATTCGTGCTAGGATGACCTGGTTAAGGATAAGGACCAAATGAAAATGACCGTTGGGGCTCAAAGTTAAAATGGATAGGACTAACAAAAATGGGACACTTCTCTATGGGGTGCTATAGTCCAAATGGGATAATCCTTTCCTATAGGCTCGAGACCTAGGGGAATAGGATTAACATGGGAAATACTATCTAGATAAGGTGTAATGATTATTTAACAGGTTTTAGATGAATAAAAAAAGCAAAAAATTATCTATAAGGGTTGAAAGAGCATGAAAAAAGGACCTATGGATGGGGTGTCACAAACCACACTTAAACTACCAATTTGGACATTTTATATGAATACATTTGCCTCTATTTTATTCTAGTGATATTGAAAAGTGAAAGACTTAGATAAAGGAAAAACAAAAAGTGTACCTAAACTTACTTATAAGGGTGAATCCCATTAAGATGTGTGATTTTGAGTGTGCATATAGAGATCATAGTGTGAAGCATAAATATACAAGAGAAAATAAGGAGTAGATCAATTCTTATTAGACATGCTATGTAAAAAACAAGAATGTATAAAGGTTAGGTAAAAGAGAGAGGAAGTTAAAGGAATGAATACACCTCATCTGGTATGAAAACCAATACAAAACCTATTGCGATGGTTGAATAATTTTGAGTGATGCTGAGTGATGTTGGGTATGTGTTGTACCAATAATAATATCATGAATAGAGCTGAGTTCTCAATTTATCAAGGGTGGTTAAATATTACAAAGGTTATCCCTTTGTATCCATCATCACCCACTATTTATTAAATATATATGATCATACATGTGTTAATAAATGTTTGGACTATGTGTCTAATCCCTTTGAGTAGGTGGATCAAGACTATAAAGGCTAGTTAGTCCTTTGTTTACATCATTACCCACTAAGTGTAAACTATGAGCTGATACTAGTATAAATGTGTGTCATATGATATGGATCATGATTCTCATGAATGATATTTAATCTAAAAATATGGCATTGATAGCTGAATTTATACTAAGAACTAGGCCAATCTTGGCCACTCCAAAAGGTGAAAATTAGGCTTGTATGAAAGCCACTCCAAAACTAAGAATTATGCTTATATGAAATCCAATCCAAAATGATTCAAACCACTTATAGATATAATAAGGCATGAAAATATTGAGAATACCTAGGTAATACAATGAATTAGAAATAAAAAAAGTAAAATGTGCCATGCACATTGCCCCTAATCTTTACTGTCTATAACATGGATTTTGATCTAGAAGTTGTACCATTGCCCAATATGAAATTAGAAGTGAGATACATAATTTTGTGCATGATTCCCCATATATTAAGAAAATATAAGTAAAACTATACTAAAATTACTAAAACTAAACTAGATTGTAGCTAACAAAACTATAATTGACCTTACCTTTCTATTTATTTCTAAAAATTATAGATTTTTTTGCTATTTGAATAGAAGCACCAAAAAGTGGAAATTGTTTTATATGTTAATATATTATAAATGTGGTGATCTTATCATTTACTATTTTTGATGACTATTCTATGTTACTCCCTATTTTTATACTCTATTCTGTGTGTTTCAAATTCTGATTGTTATTTTGAGTGTTCTAAAAAGTAATTTTTTTGACTAGTAGAGGGCTTTGATCTCTATGAAAAACCAATATTTATTTCCCCCTCTTTTGATTGTAGGAATAAAGACCCTAAAATTACTAATCTTATAATAAATACCACTACAAGTGTGTTATGTTATGAAATACATGATATAGTAATGATAATCCAAAATATGTCTCAAGATATAGCAAAGTTTTTATTGGGGATTGTTAGATCAAAGGGGTATACCTAGATAGATGTAACAATGTAATAATATATGAAATACACTAAACTAAAACTATAAATCTTGTTATTTTTCAAGGAGAGATGGAGCATGATGTCCATCATGACATCTAAGAAGGTATGATAATGCATGATGTAGATCATGTCATTGAAAACAATTGAGAATCAAATAATAAAACAAGCACACAAGGTAAGAAAAAAGAAGTGATAAAAAGAGGCCAAGGGGGAAAGAAAATAAGGGACATGGGCATATGTGACTTAAACTAGGAAAATAAAGCATACAAGGCATGTTCGAATGTAGAAATACATATCTAATTTATAAACAAGAAAGATTGGCATGAGGGCCATAATAATATACAAGAGTACTATCAAAGGACATTGGTAAATGTCATAATTCACACACAAGTAACAAAATAAGAAATAAAAAATGCAATCACATCTAGCTACTCAAAGCAAGAAAATAAGGCATGTAAATGCTAGAAATACTATCACATCTAATTGATCAAATTAAAAAGTGAAAGTATGAAAAACATGTAGTACAAGACTAGGTAGACACTAATAAATACACAAGTATTATATACAAGTGAGTGTTAATATAATAATCTATGTAGGATAGTATTTAATGTACATCAACATGATAACTTAGAGTGTGTGGTGTAGGAATGACATAGCCCGGATGGTGTAGTCATGTAGAAGATGCCCCTAGTGTGTAGATATGTTGATGTATGTCTCAAATGTATAAGTAGGATGCCCCCTCAATGAGTAGAGTGAAGCAATCAAGAATATGGATGTCACTACACACACTAAAAAAGGATCAAGTGAAACATGGTAATGTAGATAAATAGATAAATAATAGCATAAAATAACAAAATGTTAGTCTAGCATGGTAGTAGAAATATAAAGAATGGATAATGCATTTATTGAGATGTTTTTGGTATTTTGAGTTATTTTAATGATTTTATATTTAAATTTTTTGGGAATAATGGATTTTTATTCCTATTTTAGTTAAGGGTCTAGATTAATAAATAAATGCAAAATATAGTAATAATTACAATCATGATTTGTATAATTTATCTTTTTCACCTTTCTAAAAATAACAATAAATAGGAAGAAATATAACTTAGATGGAAAAAAATAGAGATGACAAATACAGTGGCTAAAAATGGCTATGCAAGATTGGGATAGTGTCATCAACATAAATCTAGCTTTCATTTAGTGAAAGGATAGGAGCACTGTAAATAAGACACTTTGAGGTCTATCCTTGTAGCCCAATCTTACTGTTATTGTCTAAATTAATCATAAGGACCTAAATATTTTAGAGTATTTACACTATGCTTGTGTGAGCCTAGCTATGAAATATTCAGTGTTGATTGTTGATAGAACTCACTATAGAGCTTATTTAATATTCAAACCCCTAACCTTCCATCATGCTAGAAAGGGGGCTTATTGTGTAAGATGTATTGAATGTACAATCTACACCCCTTGTGTGGGCATGCTTCCTACATACCAATACTCTAAAGAGGGATCAAAACATATGTATTTATCCCACTTAATGTTCTTTGAGTGATAGTGTGATTTGGATGGAAAAATGCCAAACTGAGAGTGCTTGAGGTGGCTAGTGATTGGTATGAGGGTTTGAGTGTGTTTGTACTTGTGTTGGGTCACTATATGTAAAGAATAGGGAAGTTTTCCTTAGTGATTTATTTGTGTTCTTGATTGCTTTGTAATATTTTTCACCTCCTCCTTTGTGAATGAACTTTGAGTGGAATTTCATAAATAAAAATTGGTCATGGGTCAAATGTATTTGCATTAGGCTAAAACAATTAAGGTTAAAGATTAGATGAAAATAACCATTGGGGATCATAATAAAAATTGATGGTATCACTAAAAATAGGACACCCTAGGGTGTGACGCTATATTACAACAAAGGCACTCCTATTTTGTAGGATTGAGACTTGAGGGAACAAGATTGGCCTAGGAAATACAACCTAGTTGATGTGGAATCATTATTTGGAAGGTTTTAGATGACTAGTAATGAGAAAAAAGATGTCTAGAAGGGTCACAAGAGCATGTAAAAAGGAGATATGGATAGGGTGTCATAAGCCACACTCAAAATACCAATTTCAACATTTTATAAGAATACAGTTTCCCCCATTTATTTTAGTGATGCAACAAAGTGGAATATTATGATAAAGGAAAAATAGAAAGCATATCTAAACTTACTTGCAATAGTGAAGCCCATGAAGATTTGTAATTTTGAGTGATGTTAATTGATGTTGAGTTCTGTTGAGTGATGTTAAGTCATGTTAAGTGATGTTTGGTATGTGTTATACCAAGAGTAATATCACTAATATAATTGTGTGCTCAATTCTTTAGGAGTGGATCAAGAATACAAAGGTTAGCCTTTTGGCTTCATGATCACCCACTAAGTGAAGCTATGTGATCATACAAGTGTTAATAAATGTTTGGACTATGTTTCCAATCCCTCTAATTAGGTGGCTCAAGAATACAAAGGCTAGCTAGTCCTTTGGCTCTATCATTACCCATTGAGTGTGAACTATGAATTAATACTAATTTGAATGTGTGTCATATGATATGGATCATGAAACCCATGAATGGTCTATAATCTAACAATATGGTGTGGATAGCCAAATGTGTACTGAGAAGTAGGCCAATCTTATCCACTCTAAAAGTTGGAGATTAAGCTTGTATGAAATCCACTCTAAAACTAATAACTAGGATTATATGAAAGCCACTCTAAAATGATGCCAAAAACCTATAGATATAATAAGGCATGAAACTACTGAGAATACCTAGGTAATAAAATGAACTAAAAAGAAAAGAAGTCAAATGTGCCACACACATTTCCCCCAATCACTAGTGTCTATAACATGGATTCTAATCTTGAAATTGTGATAACTTCCCAATCTAAAATTAGAAGAGAGAGCCATCATACCACACACAATCTCCCGTATATCTATATACTCTGAGTGAAACTGTACCAAAACTACTAAATCTAAACTAAATTGTAGTTGACAAAATTGTAACTAATCTTACCTTTCTATCTATTTCTAAAAATTTTGGGGTTTTGGTTCTTTAGATAAAAGTATTGAAAACATGACACTTTATTATTCAACATGATAGTCAAAATATGGTGCTCTTGTCCCTTATTATTTCTAATGACTAATCTATATTCATCACTGTCTTTTTGGTTTGTTCTACCTATTTTAGGTTTTGATTATTGTACTAATTATTCTAAAAATATATTTTTGACTGGTAGAGGGATTTTATCTCTATGAAAAAAATCCTATTTATTTCCCCCTCTTCTAAGGGTAGGAATGAAGACCCTATAATGATTGCCCTCTAAATAAATAGATCTACAAGTGTGTTATGCTATGAAATACATTATATAATAATGATAATTGAGAAGATGTCTCAAAATATAGCACAGTTTGTATTGGATATTATTAAATCAATAGGGGTATGCATAGATGGATTTAATAATACAATATCATGTGCAATATACTAAACTAAAACTATAAATAAGGTTAGTTGTTAGGTGTTATTTTTTAAGGAGGGATGGAGCATGATGTCCATCATGGCATGACATCCAAGAAATCAAGATAATGAATTATGTGGATTATGGCATTATAAACAACTAAGAAGTAAAAAATAAAACAAACACACAAGTCAATAAGCAAGTAGCATACAAAAGTGGCTAATGTGCCAAGCAAACAAAGGACATGGGCACATGTCACTCAAATTGAGAAAGAAAGCATACAAGGCATGTTCAAATTCCAAATACACATATGATTGAAAACAAGCAAGGTTAGGACAAGGACCACAAGCACATAAAAGAGTACAATTAAAGGACATTGGAAAATTTCCTAAGGTACACACAAGATAAAAAATAGGAACTGGTAAATGCAATCACATATAGATACTCAGATCAAGAAAGGAGGGCATGTAAATGATAAAAATACTATCACATCTAACTAATCAAAGTAAGAAGTGAAAGTATATAGAGCACGTAGTATAAGATTAGGTAGACTAAGATATACAAAAGCATTATATACTAGTGAGTGTTGATAAAATAATCTATGTAAGCTAGTAAGTATTGTACATCAATATGATAACTAGAGTGTGTGGTGTAGGAATGACATAACCTAAAAGGTGTAGTCATGTATAAGATACCCCTGATGGGTAGATATATCGATGTATGTCTTGAATGTATGAAGTATGATGCCCACTTAATGGGTAGAGTAAATAAATCAAGGATTTGGATGTCACTACACACACTCAAAGAAGATCAATTAAATCATGTTAATGTAAATAAATTGACAAACAGTAACATAGAATAGCAAAATGTAAGTCTAGAATGGTAGTAGAGATGTAAATCATGGATAATGCATATAGTTGGAATGTTTTTGGTGTTTTGATTTATTTTAGTGTTGTTGTATTTTGACATGTTACATTATTTTTGGTACTTTTGAAATAAGCTATGTATAAGCAATCATAAGGAATCTATGTAAATTAAAGTGTAAAGAAGCTATATATAAGAGAGATTGAGAAGAAATGATACTAACCAATGAGCCTCATAAGAGACTCCATATCATGGTATCTTGCATCAAGGATATGGATTGTGCATGATGGTGAATCACAATGGAAGGGATAAGAATGTGACTCTAAAAGATGTGTATGTTATAAGTGCTCTAAAATATCTATAGTGGAAGCTGATTGTGGGGTCCCCCTATAACTCTAAGAGGAGTATGAAACTATTGGGATTTTATGGACACATATGGTAGTATAATAATCTCTCTAAAAATGTGTTATATGTGTAGAGGCATGTGACCTTAACGATACTACCCTAGGTGTGAATACTATAACTAGAAACTATGTAGAGTCCTAAAACTATCATTGATGTAGTAGTCACTCTATGAGAGGCCTCTATGGAAGTGTATAAACTCTTTGTGATGATAAGAGAAGACTTTACTATGTTTAAATCTAAACTAAAGGAAGAATTGTAACTAATGGTAGAGCTCAAACTGGTGACTGTAGAGTAGTAGATGGCTCTAAAGTGGGGAGTGGTAACTTATATGGAACTCCACCAATTGTAACAACTTGATTAGTGTGAATGAATTTCACACATCTATAAACAATATAAGGTACTAATCAAAGTTTTTACATCCATGGTCAACCAATAAACATGTCAAAGACTCTTGTATTGGGAAAAATAGAAAATGGTCTGACCACATGTGTAGGTCCAACCTATAGAGGAAGTACAATCTCACCCAATGAAAATTTTTTGTGTCCTCTAAATCCATTAATAACTATGTATATTTTGGTAATACTTTCTTTGAATATCCAAAATTATAGAGTAATGCTATAGTGCACATGTTCACACTAGATCCATTATCTATGACAAAACTATGAATGAGATGGTGGTTAATGTAATCTCTAATAAATAGTACATAGTAATCTGAATCATTCTCAATTATCTCCTACTCTAATAATGAGATCGAAGGTGTAGCTAGAACTCTGGAATTATACACACCAATCATGTTTCTTAAAGGATGTGACATAACTAAAGGTGCCTAGTATGTATCCAGTGGAGGGTGTGCATGATATGCATGGTGCACACATGATGTATCCCTTATCTCTTATTTATAATGTTGTGTGAAAGGATTTTCAAAAATTTTCAAAGAATTATCCTATGTTTGCTTTACCTAAGGAGACTCAACTAGAGTTTCAAGATCAATGATGTTGTCATCTATCAATTCCTATATCTTGTGTCAAAAACTAATGCATGTGTTTATTATGTGGCATAGTTCCCTATAAAAATCCCAAAGTGCATATTGATCATATCCATGTGGAAGAGTCTTTGTTTTATCAACCTCCTAAATAAGAGGGAGAGATAGGACATTGCATTCTAATAACTACTCTAAGACTCTAGTTGGAGATACTATTAGATTGGTAAAGGCTCACTAAGGAGGTGATAATGAAATAACTCACTGAGGGGGCTTTGAAGTTGCATTAACTATAGGTTGATTTTGAATTTTTGTTATAATTAACCTTTAATTTGTATGATATTTTACTATTACTCTTGTTAATTGTTTTTGACATGCTTATGTACTTAAGTTTTCCCATTGAAATTAATTTGACTTCTCTTTCCCTTAGTGTATGACATAACTCAGTGAAGGAAGAGAACCTTTTGAACATTATTGAGTCATGTAAAACTATCATAAGACTTTGTTTGAAGAGATCCTATAATTCTTGATCAGCTATGTGGATAGTCATTTTAGCCAAGATAGTATTATATATAAGAACATAATCCATGAGATGTTCATTTGACCTTTGTTTTTATTGTGAAATTTGGGTATAATAAACCTTGTCACTGATGTTAATGCTAAATTTATCTAGGAACATGTTGAATAAAGGATTAAATGCATTTACCGACTGATCTAATAGACTATAGAACCATTGTGGAGCATAATCCTTTAATCTCCATGGAAATAGCTTAGTTAGCAACCAGTCATTTGTCACATTGTCCAAGTATGTTGCATGAAAATATCTCAAGTGTGTCTTTGGTTCACCCTTGCCATCATATAGAGTGAGATTGGGTTGGAAAAAACCTGGTGATAAGGATGTAGAAGCAATATGGCATGCCAATGGTGTATGAAGTAAATCAAAAGAGTCCAAATCTTATGTTGGTCTAGAAGCACCTTGATCAAGATGTAACACCTTAGATTGAAGAGATTTTATCTCTTGCATAATTAAAACCACATCAAGAGATAAATATGTAATAGTTATAACTAGTGGTTCCATATAGCAAGGTTGGGATGTTATAGGGGGTTATGAGACATAGTTACCCCCATAGTGTTATAAGTAACTAGTTGTTCTATGGTTTTAGATGAATTATCTTTGTTTGTTCTTTGGTTATATTCTTGAGGCATTTTAAACATATCATCTTGCATATGAGGATTCTTAGTTAAAATTTCTTGAATTTCCCTCTTATCAATTTCATCAAAGTCAATATATTGTTTTGTTATTAAAATAGGAAAACTAAGCAAAAGTGTATTGGATTTTTCTACAATAAGTTTTAATAGAATAAATGTAGTGGAAGGAAAGTACTAAATAGAGGAAATGTAAACTTGTAAAATTAACAAAATGGAATATGCATAAAAAGGATACAAAGCCCACTAACATGTAAGGTGATACCTCAATAGTATAGGGACATAATATATCTAACTAGGGTTTGAAATAAATGATTTTTAAAATTACTATGGTGAATTTTTAAAAATAAAAAATAAATGTGGAATTATGATTTATATATGTAGGAAAAATTAGAAAACTACTAGAAAGAATCAACAAGGAATTTTCTTTAGGGTTTTTAGGGTTTTTTTGTGTGAATAAATTAAATCAGGTTCACCAAATGATTTAAATTTTTTGGGAATAATGGAGTTTTAATCCTATTTTATTTAAGAGTCTATATTAATAAACTAGTATAAAATATAACAATAATTATATCCCTAATTTATATAATTTATTTATTTATTTAACCTTTCTAAAAATAACAATAAATAGGAAGAAATATAACTTAGCTAAAGATAGACTAAGATAGCTGATATAAAAGCTAGAAATGGCTTTGCAAGACTGGGACAATGTTGTCAACCTGAATCTAGATTTCATTTAATGAAAGGATAAGATCACTGAAAATAGGACACCTTAGGGTCTGACACTATAGTCCAATCATGCCATTGTTATCCATATTAGTCATAGAGACCTAAAACATTTTGGGTATTTGTGTTGGGCCTGTGTTATCCTGCTAATGAAATATTGAGTGCTAATTATCAACAAAACTTGCTATAAATATTATTTAATATTGAAAACCCTGACCCTCCTTCATGCCAAATAAAGAGATCTTTGAATCACTTGAGAAAAGGGGGGGGGGAGGGGGGGTTAGTGTGTAAGATACACTGAATGTGTAATCCAAACCCCTTATGTGTGCATCCTACCTACATACCTATACTCTAAAGAGGGATCAAGATATATGTAATTCTCTCACATAATGTGCTTTATGTGATAGTGTGATGTGGATACAAAAATACCAAATTAAGAGTTGTTGAGATGGCTACGGACTAGTATGAGGGTTTGAATGTCTTTATAGCTATGTTGGGTGATTGTATGTAGAGAATATGGAAGTTTGCATTAATTATTTGTTTGTATTATTATTTGATTTGTAATATTTGTCACCTCCTCCTTTGTAAATGAGACTTGAGTGGGATTTTATAGGGAAAAATTGGTCATGGGTTAGATGTATTTGTCTTATGTTGAGATAATTAAAGATAGGGATCAAATGAAAATAACCATTGGGGCTCATAGTGTAAATGGATAGGAGCACCAAAAATGGGACACCTTAGGGTTCAATGCTATATTTAAACTATGGTGCTCCTATCCTTTAGGATGAAGACTTAGGGAATATAATTGGCATATGAGATATAGTATGGATATGGTGGAAGCATCATTTAGAAGGTTTTGGATGATTGATAATGAGAAAAAAGATGTCTAGAAGGGTCATAAGAGCATGCAAAAAGGAGTTATGGATAGGGTGTCATAAGCCACACTCAAACTAATAATTTTAACATATTATATGACTAATTTTTTGTATTTTGACATGTTATATTATTTTTAGTATTTTGAAATTAGCTATGTATAAGTAATCATAAGGAAACCATATACAAGAAACTTAAGAAATTATGTACAAGAAAGACTAAGAAGAAATGATACTAACCGGTGAGTCTCATAAGAGAATCTATATCATGATGTCCTATATCAAGGAGAGGAATCATGTGTGATCATGAAGCATGATGGAATGATTGAGACTATGACTCTAAAAGCTTTGTATGTTGTAAGTGCTCTGAAATCTCTATAGTAGAAATTGACTATGGGGTCCCCCTGTAGCTCTAAGAAGTGAATGTAACTATGTAGCTTTAAGGGCCCCATTTGGTATTAGAAGAAGCTATTTAAAAATGTGTTCTATGTGTAGAGGCATGAGACATCAATGATACTACCTTGAGTGTGAATATTTTAGTTAGAAATTGTCTAGAGTCTTAAAACTATCATTGATTTAGTTGTCACTCTAAGAGAGGCCTTCATAGAAGTGTATGAACTCTCTATACTAGCAAGGAAGGGCTTGACCATGTCTAAATATCAAATTGAGGAAGAACTATAGCTAGTGGAGGACCTGAAACTAGTGACTATAGATTAGGAGATGGTTTTGAAGTGGGGAGTGTTAACTTATATGAAACTCTGCCAACTATAACAATGTAAATAGTATGAATGTATTTCATGCATCTATGACCCATAGAAGGTGTTGCATGAAGTTTCTTGATCCATGGTCAAACAAGGAACATGTCAAAGACTCCTAAACTAGTAATAATAGTAAATGGTTTGGCCATATGTGTTGGACCAACCTATAGAGGGAGTATAATCCCACAGAATACATGTTGTATGTTTCCACTAAATCCATTGATAACTATATCTATCGAGGTGATATCCTACTCTAAATATCCCAAATGTTGAAGTAGTGTCATAGTGCATATGTTCACACTAGAGGTATTATCTAAAAGAAGACTATGAATGGAATGGTGATCAATGTAGGCTCTAATAAATAATGCATAGTAATCTGAATCATCCTCAACTATCTCGTATTCTGAGAAGGAGATCAAATTTCTAGCTAGAACTATGGAGTTATACACACCAATCATGTTGATCAAAGGATGTGACTCAATTGAAGGTGCCTAATATGTATCTAGTGGAGGATGTGTATGATATGCATGGTGAACAACTAATGTGCCCCTATCTCCTATTTAGAATGTTATGGGAAAGGATTTGAGAAAAATTTTAGTTCCTTGTCTTGTGTTTGTTTTGCTTGAAGATGATCAAATTGAGTGCCAAGATCAATAAGCTTACCATCTATCAAGTATTATATCTTATGTCTCAAACTAATACATCTATTCATTTTGTGGCCTAGTGCCTTATGAAAATTGTAGAATGCATTTTGATCATATCCATGTGGAAGAGGCTTTATGATATTAACTTCCTAAATAGGAGGGAGAGATAGGACATTACATTCTAATAGCTATTATAAGACTCTAACTAGAGATACTAGTAGATTGGTAAAAGGCTCACCAAGGAGGCACTAATCAAACTACTCAATGAGGGAGCTCTAAAGCCATATTAGCTATAGTTTCATTTTGACTTTTTCTATCATTAACCTTTACTTTGTATGGGACTTTACTATTACTCTTGTTTATTATTTATGATATGTTGTGTACTTGAGTTTTCCCATTGAAATTAATTTGACTTCCCTTTCCTTTAGGGTATGACATAACTCATTGAAGGAAGAAATTTTTTTGAACATTATTGACTCATGTAAATCTGGCAAAAGACTCTGTTTGAAGAGATCTTGTAATTCTTGATTAGCCATGGGGCTAGTCATTTTATCCAAGATAGTCTTATATCTAAGAAAATAATTTGTGAGATGATCATTTGCCTTTATTTCTTTTGTGAAACTTAGGTATAAGAAACCTTGTGACATATGTTAATGCTAAAATGAGTTAAGAACATGTTAGATAAAATATTGAATGCTTTGACTGATTGATTTGATAGACTATAGAAACATTATAGAGCATAATCCTTTAAACTCCATGGAAATAGATTGGTTACTAACAAATCATTTGGCAAATAGTCCAAGCATGTTTCATGAAAATATATCAAGTGTGTCTCTAGATTACCATTTATATCATATAAAGTGAGCCTGGGTTGAACAAAACCTAGTGGCAAGGGTGTAAAAGAAATATGCCATGCCAATGGTGTATGAATTAGAGAAAAAGAGTCCAAACCTTGTATTAGTCTAGAGGCACCTTGCTCAAGATGTATCACCTTCAGTTGAAGATATTTAATCTCTTTCACAAGGGCAACCACATTAGGAGGCAAAGATGTATTAGCCATAATTGGTGATGCCACAAAGGAAGGTTGGGATGCTATAGGGGGTTATTGAAACATAGTTACACCTATAGTATCATCTATAATTGGTTGTTTTGTGGTTTAAGAATATTGGCCACTATTTTCTTTTTATTGTTCCTATTTTATTATTTTAAGAATACCATCTTGCATATCATGATATTTAGTTAAAAGGTCTTGAAATTACCTCTTATTAATTTCATCACAACTGGTATATTAGGAGATTGTTAAACTAGGAAAATAGAGTGAAAGTGGATTCTATTTTTTACAATAAATTGTAATAAGAAAAATACAATGGAAGGAATTACTAAATAAAGGAAATGTAAAGTCTTAAAAACAACAAACTAGAATATGCATAAATAGGATAAGAAGCTTACGAACATGTAAGATGATACTTCAAGAAGCATAGAGACCTAGTATATTCTATTACGGTTTGAAATAAATGATTTTTAAAATTAATATGATTAATTTTAAAAATTAAATATGAAATTTTGATTTATATATGTAGGAAAAATTTAAAAAGTACTAAAGTCAGCAAATAATTTTTGCTAAGGTTTGTGTGTATAAACAAAGTAATTTAGGTTCACCAAATGATGTAACTTATTTGGTAATAATGAAGTTTTATTCCTATTTTAGTTAAGGGTATAGATTAATAAATTAGTATAGAATATAGAAATAAATACAATCCCAATTTGTGTAACTATTTTGTTTTTTTCACCTTTATAAAATAACAATAAATAAGAAAAAATATAAATTAGCTAAAAATAAATTGAAATGGATGATACAAAGGTTAAAAATGGTTGTGTAGGATTTAGAATGTGTCGTAAACTTAAATGTGGTTTTCATTAGGTGAAAGGATAGGAGTGTTGAAAAGTGGAAGCTTTTATGTATGACACTATTGTCCATTCCTACCACTATTATCTAAACTAATCATAGAGAATTTAAACTTTATGAATAGTTACATTATGCCTGTGTGAGCATGCTTGTGAAAAATTGAATATTAGTTATCAGTAAAACTTGTTATGGATCTGATATTGTCTTCAAACCCTAACCCTCTATCATGCTTGATAAAATGACATTTGATTCACTTGATAAAAAGGGGGGTTAGTGTGAAAGATGTATTGAACATGCAATCCACACCCCTTGTGTGGGCATGTTACCTACATAACAATACTCCAAAGAGGGATTAAGCCATATATAGTTCTCCCACCTAGTGTGTTTTGTGTAATAGTGTGATGCAAATGGAGAATCTAAATTTATAGTGTTTAAGATGTCTACAAACTAGTATGAGGATTTGAATAGGTTTGTAACTATGTTGGGTGAATGTGTGAAAAGATTAGGGAAGTTTGACTCAGTGATTTATTTGTATTCTTTCTTGATTTATAAGTTTTATCACATCCTTTGTAAATGAGGTCTGAGTGGAATTTTATAGGGAATAATTGGTCATGGGTCAGATGTATTCATGTTAGGCTAACCTAATTAAGGATAAGGACTAGATGAAAATGATCATTGGGGCTCAAAGTGTGAATGGATAGGACCATTGAAAATGGGACACTTCTCTATGGGGTGCTATAGTACAAATGGGGAACTCCTATCCTATAGGCTCCATACTTGGGGGAACAAGATTGGCATGGGGAATATTGTCTAGCTGAGGTGGAATGATCATATAGAAGGTTTTAGGTGATTGATAATGAGTAAAAAGGTGTCTATAAGGGTCGTAAGAGAATGGAAAAAGGACCTATTGATGGGGTGTTTCAAACCACACTCAAACTACCAATTTGGAAATTTTATATGACTATACTTATGATTATGTATATTATTTGTAGATATATTATCTATTTTTCTTGTCCACAAGAGGATCTTATAGTCATCATTTCATTTTGTGTTATCATTTATTATGATTCATGTTTCCTTACATTATTATTTCCTATTACTATGTGTGGTTACATATTTGTGTGTGAATAAATTCATATATTATGTGATTTCTATGTTTCATGCAATGATCCATATAATGAAAAATAATAATTTAGCCTATTATGCTTGCTACCTAAATTTCCATGGTCATTACTGTATGAATTAAAAAGCTCAAAGATAAAAAACAAGTCTATTCTAAGCTAAACTCTACAAAAGTTAGAGCAAAAAATGCAAGAAACAATAATCAAAACCATCATATATTAGAAACAAGAATATTCCATTATGATTAATATTATATTTTCTCTATGAAAATATGGTGCTCACTTTTCCAATGCAAAGGTGAAATGGCCAGTGTTTTGGATGCAAAAATGGATGACTTTGATTTGATTTGATTCTGCTTGTTATCTGTCAAGATTGTGATTGATTGCAATATTTGTGACAATGATTCTCTATATCTCTATTTTTGGTGAGAATTTTCAATCTTATTTATAGAAGCTTGGATTATGATCTAATGGTAAAGGATCAATTAGAAATTTTCAAGGTTCCAAATGATCAAAAATTGAGGATGAGTCCTCATCCATGAGGATAGAAACTTTTTTAGCCAAGTGGAGCAAAAAGAGGGACTGTTAGCAAACTTAGTCAAAATCGAGTGATAACTTAGTGGAGGAGTCATAGGAAGTGGAGGTTTTCATGGATTTGGTTGGGATGAGGGAGAAAAAAATGGGAAATTTTGAATTGGTAAATAAGGAATTAAATAATTAAAATAAAGAATAAAAGGTGCACAATTGAGTTTTTCAAAAGTATTTGAATAAATAAATTAATTGATTTGAAGAAGAAATGTTAATTATTAATTAAGAAGAATGATTAACAAACTTAAGAATAATGATTAAATGAAATGAGGTGGATTTAGATACTAAATGAAATTTAGGTGCCTACATTTGTCCCTCTTTGAAATGGTGTTGTCAAGCAATACTATTTTGAAGAATAAAGAAGTAAAATGTTGATGATATTAAAATAAAAAAATTCCTTGAATGAATGAAAATGAGTGTGATGATTCCCCCTTGAGGGTTTGTATGAAAAATAGACAAACACTCAAAATTGATGAAAAGAGGAAAATAATTAAATGATTGAATGAAAAATCAAGCTTTTTCAGTTTTGAAGTCAAATGTTCAATGTGTAGGTAATGTAAAAGAGTTGCCCTAGTTAGTATAACCAGAGCTTTGATTTGAAAATCAAAAATTTAAACCATTCAAAGATTGCACACTTATTGTTGTTTGAAAATTGCTTAGCAGCCAAAGAAGTAGGTGTGGGAATGATATATCCTAGAAATAATAAACTGTGGATCCGTAAATAAAAAAAGTTATTGAGTTTACAAATGATTTGTTGTTTTTCACATTGATAAATTATTGCAACATTTTGACAGCTGTGTGAAAATAGATTGATTTGATGTTTTAGAGATTAAATATTATTGGGTTGGAATATAAGAAATATTGTTTAGGGTTATAATATAAATAAGGGCTTAGGGAGGTTTAGAAAATCATTTGTGTGAATAATCTAAAAAATTAGTGATAAAAAAGTAATTAGAAAGAACTTTAATCTAAGGCCATCAAGAAGAAATGGATCGTAATACTCAGCATGAGCGTCACACAGAGTGAGTGAGATGCTTCCAGAGACCTGAGAGGAGTGGTCCTTCGGTAAGTCACTAATTTTTTTGAATTTATGAATTTTTTGATCATTTATTATGGTTTGAAATTAACTAAAATGAAATCACTATTATGGGAATTGTGATATCATTGACTATTTTAGGGATATCATTGGGGTAAATAGTGATTTCATTAAACATTGTAGCAATTTTATTTTGGGGTTAGGACAATATCACTATATATAAATCATAAAATAGGGTAGTGATATTGCTAAACATGGTAGCAATATCACTAAAGTGTGAAGTGATTTCATTGGTAGTAATTTTGGTCATTATAAAAATGATTTTGTTACAATTAGAAGTGAATTTGTTAAGTTCTTATTAAAAAACTTTAGGGTGTGTTAATATTAAGAATATATGATGAAATGAATTTGATGGAAAATATACAGAGATGTATTTTGCACAATATTAAACATCATTAATATGTAGGAAGTATTACTAGTTATAATGACTCGAGAGTGTAGGTCACATGCTATGTCATTACTATTGACTTTCATAGAGTACGAGTGGGGTGTGTTGGAGGATACTGAGATTGCCTATATTACACAAGTGCCTAAGATACACATAGATATAACATAGTTGACTACACTAGCTAAGAGATGGCATAGTGAGATGAATATATTTCACTTGTCAATAGGTGAGATGACTATTACCTTAAAGGACACACATTAACTTATAGGCATTCCTATTCAAGATAAGTTAGTCTATTGGGGATAGAGTCCAAAGGATGAGACTCTATTTATGATTTTTAGTGAGAGTATGTTCCCAATTGTGATGAATGACATTAATGTTGATTATTTCATAGATCTAGAGATAGATTCATTGACTATTATTTTGATGGTGATTATTAGTGGCATGTTGCTACCTAAAAAGAGTGGGAGGCTACGTCCTATTAGATTATTAGATGTTATTGATGACAAGATGGAGATGGAGGTTAGGTTTTCTTGGGGAACTTATGTTTTAGCTATCTTATATCATGATCTTCACTACTTTATGTACTCAGGCCAAGTTGAGATAGGGCCATCTACATTACTATAGGTTTGGTGTTTGGAGCATATTGCTATTGAGAGACCAGTTAGATAGTTAAACACTTGGTAGGTAGGAGAGATGATTGCCTATGCATGGCACATGATTTTTGGTGTATGTAGACCATAATTGGGTGACCTAGAGTTCTATAAGAGAGCTATAGATGAGTTAGTGGATCAATAGATTACATGGAGACCTTACATTGACATTATTTTTAGCTAGACAAATGAGCAGTTAGATATGGATTATTTGATGACTCCATGCTACATCATTATGAGACATGTATATATTATAGAGAGATATAGGCCAAATAGAGTGATGAGGTAGTTTGGTGTGAGACAACATATTCCAATTAGCCCACATGTTTTTAATCAAATAGTGCATAGGAGGTGATAGTGGGGGACTATCATTGATCTTTTGATTATTGATCATAGCTGAAGGTAGCTACAGATAGTGAGATGGAGACATAGGAGGGATGTGATAGATGCATAGGTATTAGATGGTTACATAGAGTGGTGGGAATAGTAGAGGCCATTAAGATTAAAATTTCTATACAAACCTCCAAGGACATGGAGGTAGAGGTTAGCAACAAGTTTGAGTAGGCATCTTTGAAGCATAGGTTTGGGAGCCTAGATTAGGAGGGCTATTATAGGTGACAAAAGAGGAGATGGTGATATAGGATGAGCTACTAAGACTAGCTAGAAGCATGATGTTGCCATTACATTGGTAGAGGATATAGAGATTCTTCAAGAGGTAGGTATAGCTATAGATCTAGATAATAAGTAGCTAGTAGGATGAGACACTTGTATTATAGATGTGGAGGGTGAAGATGACACAGGGTAGGAGGACATAGGTCATGAGGACATAAGGTGTGATATGATATATGACCTTATCATATTAAATAGATAGATAGAGGAGAGATTGTATGTTCCTCATAGACATCAGAGGAGCATGCCTTGATTGAAATATTACACAAGGAGATTCAGGTGATGGATAAGGAGATTGATGGCCTAAACCATGAGGTTGTCTAATCATACGGTATAGCTACTACTAGAGATGAGAAGTTGATAGAGATTGAGTGATTATAGGGAGAGATTCATAGATTAGAGAATATTTTGGATGGGATGGATGGTGCTACTATGAGGTCAAGGATTACTACTTGTGATGCAGAGACACAAAATCTAGATTATACAGTCCTTATACATAAATACAAATAAGAGAGAGTTATAACTTAGACAAAACTAGTAGAGGGGAGGACATAGCTAGCTGAGATAGGTTAATTAGTCATTTTGGATAGAGTGATGAGAGATATGGAGTAGGTGACTTAATATAAGAGTCTATATGAGGTTGTACTAACACATCAATCTAATCCATCATTTAGAGATTATTCTATTAAATGATCAACATCGACTAGATCTATGTGGCCAGTAGAGTCAGAGAGATCTATAGGATAGATATCATGAGGGATGTGACTACCATTGGGTACCCCACAATAGCTAGAGATTTTTTAGAGATTAGACACCCCCTCTAAGGGATAGGATGAAATGTTGTTTTGACCTATATGAATGTATACACATAATGTATCTATAATATAGAAACATTTTGATACACACACACATGCACACATGTGCACGTGCGTGCGCGCGCGCGCGCACACACACACACACACACACACACACACACACACACACACACACATGATGAATTTAGCATTTTATGGACTTCGGACATTATCTTATTGTTTAATTGGGTTACATGGATATCATTGTTTATACTTTCTTAAATATTAAGTGTATTTAGCATGTATGCAATGGTATTTCTAGCATTATTTATTCTTTATTTATTTATTTTTGTGTATAAATGCATGGTTTTTATGAAATGAAATGAAATTTATGATATATTGATAAAATGAAATGGACACATGATTGTAAAATGTAATGATTATGGATGAAATTATGCTGCATAACATGAAATTTCATTCTTTGGATTGGCATTTTGAAAAGTTTGAAGTATTGTGAGCAACCTAATTTTTAATGTAATTGTAAAACATAGTATCATAGATGATATGGAATAAGCATGATGAATTGTGATGTTTTAAGCATGTAAAAATAAAAGAAGAATAATTTGTGTTTTTAAGCAAAGTATGTCATTATATAGTTATAACCATACTATGTATGTTGTTGTATACTATGTATGTTATTTTTTTCAACAATAAACAAGAGAGTAAAACAACAAGAGTTAAAAAACATAAATAATTAAATGCTTAAACATAGAGTAATATTAGTAAATGATTGACTATTTCTAATTGATTCTAATTTAATTGAATGTATTCTAAAGAAATAAAGATTTACAAAACTAAGAATGATAAGATTTTCAAACTATAAAAGATAAAAGAAACCAAATAAATGGCCAAGGCAAATAAACAAAGGATAAAATTTCCCAAATAAATGGTTAAGGCAAAGAAAAGAACCAAGGGATGCAAGAAGAATCACGTTTAAGAGTAAGAATGAACACTAGATAGATCAGAGATAAGCCAAAGGAAAAGGCATAAGGATAAAGAATATGGGGGATAAATGATGGTGAAGGTGGTGACTAAGCTAACCCTAGAGACCCCTTATCTCTAAATGATTCCTACATAATCCACTTAGACAATGTCCATGTGTGAAAATCAGACCATATGTAGTTCTCCCAAATATGAGAAGTGATGAAAAAGTGGATAGTTGATGAGGTGAATAAAGTGTATGATGAAAATGATGTGCAAGTGACCCACCCAATGAACAAACAAATGGAAGGAAAGGTAAATGGATACTATGGTTATACTACATAATGTGTAAATGAGTAACTTAGTTTGCTTTGGTTGCTTTGTTTGGACTCATTTTATTTTGGTTTATATGTTTTATGAATGTTTTTGTATATATTTTCTCTAAACTTTGATGATGTTTTTGTGATTTTTTTTAAATTTTTTTTGGGAATTTTTTGAAATATTTTGAATATTTTTATAATTTTATAATGTTTTGAATGGAAATATTATGGAAGCCAATCTCTCAAACTATAATCAAGAATACTATTCTTACAAATGCAATTACAACATAGAATTTGAAATATGCTTATAAGGGAAACAAAATGAGATAAATGGACTTATGTAGTGTAACTATTGCAAATATCATGCCCCCAAGCAAAAGGAATAGTTATAGATAATGACTTTTACACATGATGCTCGAAGAACTAGTTTTCAATAACACTTTATATAAGATTTAGTCAAATACATTGATCATTTATTCTACCAGTAAAGCTTAATCATTTGTATACATAACATATAACTCTCAATGTGTAGTGAGATGAAGATGTGTTGGTCAAAATTACTTTTGAAAGGAATAATGAAAAGGTGCTTATAAATAGAAGTAAAGTGTGCATTGTCTCTTTTTATTAGTGAAAATACTAGATTTATCAGATTTATCTTGAAAGAACAAGATTTTGATAGAGTTAGTAAATGGAGTAAAGTTATCCTCTATTTATTAGAATATTCATATAAGCAAGTTATTTTTTATGAAGAATTACTTTTTATTTTTATTTTTTATTATCCATTCACTTTTTTATTTTCTTTTGTGACCCCCAATATAAAATCTCATGTGGCTAGGTAGACACATGGGCTTATCACAAAAGACTATAAAAAGGAGAGTAAGGATATCTCTCCCCAATATTAATCCTACGCAACTAGTAAGATGTGATGGCTCATCACCGAAGATCAATGAAGGGAATGAAATATTGATTTGTGATTTTGATAAATTTTATGTGATATGGATGTTTTTATTTATATGGGTAAACCATACTTCCTTATCATCATCCCATACAATTAGTAAGATATAAGGATTCATCATTGAAGACAATGGTAGGCAATTAGCTTTTTCACTTTTTATTTTTGTAGCATGTTTGTAATGTTTCTACATTTTTGAAAGGAGAACCTAAGAATAAAGGAGACTCTATCTTAAGTTATTTTTTAAGACAAAGCTAACTAGCTAGCATGATCATAAACAATGATGATTGTGATTACTTTACTCACAAACACCTAAATCAAGACCTAATGCATTACAAATTTTGAGGTGATATCTAAAATAATAATATGGATAGGCTAAATTTTAAAGATTTAGTATTATGTTAAAAAATAACTAAATGATTACTAAACATAATGTATGATTTATAAAAACTAAATTTACATGATAACAAAATGACAAATTTACAAGATTCCCCCAAACACTAAGATGATATTGTTGAACAAAAAAACATGTTTGATATGAAAAAATAATTTTTTATCCTTTTTTTTAATAATTTTTTTTGTTTTATGTTTTTTTTTAATGTTTTTTTGGGTTTTATGTTTTTTTTTCTATTTTCTTTTTGGCATTTGTATCCTACAAAGGCTAAAAAATGTAGTATGTACATGGTATCCTAATTTCACCCCATACTAACTCTAGATAAATCATGTTGTTCAGATTAGATTTCCTCATCAAACTCTACTTCATTAATATTATTAACATGGAAGATAACATGACCAGGATGAGGCTGCTGCACCCACCAAACACTACTAACAAACCACCCTAAAAGTTTTTCATTGTTAGGGAACCCTTGTTGGATAAATATGTCTAAGTATAGATTTCATTGACAAATTTTGGTAGTAACTTTAATTTGTCTTAAAAATATACAATTGTCAAAGAAACCTGTGTTGATGTGCTTAATGGTAAAACTAAACTCTTGAAATATTCTAATAGTTCATCTAGCCACCATTGAATGTAGACATCTTTATCTATAAGGATTGTAATATGTATTATTAAAAAGTATAAAGAAGCATCGACTAATCAGTTCTTCATACATATAAAAACAAATATCTCTTACCCAACCACATGTATTAACCACTAAATACTACAAAATTCAAAGTACGATAGATTTGTGTTGATTATTATTAATTCCTTCATGAATGTAGATTACTCAAACCAACTATTGTGTGCTTCAAAATTGATCTCAAAGTGAAAATCTAACTTGCTATAATGTCATTCCACTAATGTAGTATAATAGGTATGTAATATTGGAGTTAGAATTATTTCTTGTAAAATTATAAGGAGATCATTCCATGTTGTATCTTGCCTCACTGACTAAATGCATGTAATAGTCTAGGTGTGATTGTCTTCAAGCAATAGAGAACCATTTCTTTAATCTATGACCATTTCATAGTTCTCCCTTAGAGTACCAAGTAGTGGCTGATGTAGTAATGTTTATCTTAAATGGATGCTCTCATGAAGATTGATAAATGTAATGATTGACAAATACACATCAAACTAGTCTAATGGTATCCTCTATTATAGTTTCCAGTTAACATGTACAGATAATTTAATGTTGATAGGAAAAGGAGCAATCATACTGATGGTGTTAGAACAAACTACTATGATATTGTTAATTGTGTTGGTAGTAATGATGGATGGAGGTTCTTCTCTTTGTATAACATTTTTTTTTTCTCTACATTTGTGTCTACTATTAAAAATATGGTTGGCACTGAAGAGGATATTGAATTTTCTTTTAACTTTAAGAGAAAGTTAATATCAAATTTTGACAATATATTTTGTTGAGGCCAAACTATGGCTAATAGGAGAGCTTGATAAATTGTCTTCACATCACACCTATTTATAACCATTCTTTTGGAAATGTTTGATTTTGGATTAAGAGATTTTTAGTAAAGTGGAGTTGTGGGTGGTGATCTAAAATAGGATGTTAAGTTTGCTAGTAGATTGGGTAGTGTCTTCATGTATATGGGATGTTAGTCAAAGGTAGGTGCTTGGTTGTAAATAGTGGTTTGATGGATAATGGATGAAGGTTCCCCATTTTGAATAGGATTAAAGATAATATTATTTGGTGATGAAGGGATATCTTGACATGCTTGTAAGGCTAGCTTATCAAATATGGAAAGATGTGGATTATGTTGCATATATTATGTATCTACCATCTCCTATCTTGATGGGTAGGAGAGGTGTTCATTCTGATCTACGGATGGATAGTTATGCCTAATATACTCAGCATCTGACATTTTTTGATGGATATGATCCTTATATTCAATAGATGAGTGATGATTTGGTTGAAATGTGGGTGTATTACTAGCATAAGATTAATGTGATGAAGTGTTCTAATTTCCATTTTTAGAAAATAGAAAGTGATTGATTGGATTTTCATAACATTGGGTATTTGAACCTTGGGACAAAGTGGATGTGAAACCAAATGGTTGATTTTGACTATTGCAAAAAAATTGGTTTTGATGGATGTTAGAAGGTGAATTTGAATCAAATGTGTTTGGGCTTGCTTAACTTATAATTTTACTAGTGGAATCATTTTGATATATATGGGTATTAGAAAACGGGGATGAAGGTGAACTATAATATTGGTTCATAACAACACCAAGGTTTGAGCCATATGGATTTATATGCATGGTTTAATTTTGGTTAGGTGATGTTTGGTAGGGAGATGACATAGGGCTATTCAAAAAGTTTTGGGCACTATAATTAGGGGAATGGTTTAATCCTATCCTAGCATGAGAATTATGTCTCAAGTAAAAATACAAATAGGAGGTAGTTTGTTGATGAGGATTAAATGAAGAATTAGAAGAGTTCAAATATCCAGCCATGTTGTAGCTCAATTGGTTAATATTGGATTTTGAATCTATATTCAAACTTGAGTTTTGATTGGTTTGATAGCATACTTGATTTAAAGGTGAAATTGAATCAAATTTAGGCAAATTAAAGTCTAGATCATAAAATGGGAAATTGAAATTATGATTTGGAAAGGAATTGGGATTGTTATTGTTCCAAGAAGCCATGATTATTTTTACAATGGAAAAAAATATTGACAAAGATCTAAATAAAAATATCTAAGACACACACCAAAAATTAAAAAAAATAGAAAATTTTCAAAATAAAGGATAAAAACTAGGCAAAAATGGTGTTGACTACTATTGGGATTTCTGTTGTCACTTACTCATCCATGCTCTCAGCTACAACCTAATATTTCAAGGTGCTAACCATGGAGGATCCTACCATGCCCATGGCCCACTGAGTCTTATTTTGAAGGTATGGGGAAAGTAACCTATTGACACTAACCACTAATTGATGCACAAATTCAAATGACAAAGAGGCAATCCTAGGATTAAGGTATACATAAGTTCATCTAGGGGAATATAAAACCATGGAAGAGATTGATATGTAGATGCATAATATTGAGTATTTTCCTAGAGTTTCCAATATAGTCATAAAGGTCTCAGTGTGTTGGTAATCAATAATATCATATCTTAATTCAGATGTTAAAACCCTAGGTATATGATCATGAAATCCCCGTACGTCATAGTGTGCTTAAAACACACAATCACTTAGGCAATTGAAATAAATAGGTCTTGATTTATATACCCCACCATAAAATGGGGTTTATCCTATTACATGGTGATAAATCCATGGTCAATATAACACCTAATAAAATAAAAAAATAAAGAGTTAATACGTGTTTTTATTTCTAGGTATCGTCACTAGTGTGATGCCAAGGAAAGAGCATGCATAAGATCAATGAGGGTAACAAATAAGTTACAATATTATTTTCAATTTATAGGTATCATCACCAGTGTGATGCTAATTAAAGATCATACACAACCTTTGAAATGGAAAAAGAAGACAAAAATAGAAAATAGATTTACTCTATAGAAAGTAATGTGTGATTTATTTATTATAAATGCAAAATATTGCAAATAAAAGATGTTAGTGAAAACAAATGAAGAAAAAAATGGTTTGATTCTTTGATTTTTTTGTAATTATCTTTGGCAAAAATTATACAAAGAAGGTGTTAGTTTATTTTGCTTGGGTTGAATAATATGATACCCTGTAAAAAGGAACAAACAACCATGAAAAACACATAAAAATAAGCCTCTATAATGAAATCATTGTTACATAATCAAGTCAGAAAAACAAAATTGCAAAATAATCATGTAGGAAAAAAAAAAATAGAAAAATCATACAAAAACAATATCTCTATCATGCCAAATGAAATTAGTGCATAGAAACATGATATCATTGCATAGAAGAACAAAATCATTGTTGGATGAAATCACTATAGAAAATGACAAAATTGTTGCAGAAAATAACAAAATCACTGCTAAAAAACACAAAATCTCTGTTGAAAATGACAAAATCACTACAAGGAAAGGTGAGATTGCTGTAAAGTAGGAAAATATCATTGTTGGCTGACAAAATCACTGTTTTGATATGAAATCATTGTTCACCTAGAAAAGAAATAAAATAACACAAAAATGTAGAAAAGATGAAAAAATGATGTTAAGTCCAACAAAATCATTGAAATGTATTCCAAAATCATTATTACATAGGAAAAATGTACTATTGAACATGAAATCCAAGATAGCAACTTGTATTTTGTACTAACTAAAAAACAAATGGGATTAAATGCAAAATATGAAAGAAAAGAAAACAACAAATATTAAAATATGTAACTCCCACTGGGCATGCTAAAAATGTATGAATTAAAAAGTGCAAAGATAATGAACTAGTCTATTTTAAGATAAATGCTACCAAAGTTAGAGCAACAAATGCAAGAAACAGAAATCAAAATCTTCATAGATTAGACACAAAAATATTTCTTTATGATTCAAATCTGATTTGCTCTATTAAAATTTGGTGCTCAATTCTCCAATGTAAAGGTGAAATGGGTAGGGTTTTGGGCAAAAAACTAGATGACTATGACTCATTTTGATTCTGCTTATGATCTCTCAGGATTGTGATTGATCTCAATATTTGTGACTATGATTCTCGATATCTCTTTTTTATGACAATTTTCAATCTTATTTATAGAATCTTGGATTATGATCCAATATTTTAGGATAAATTGGACTTTTTCAAGGTTCCAAATAATCAAATTTTTAGGATGAGTCCTCATCCATGAGGATAGGAACTATTTCAATCAAGTGGATCCAAAAGAGGGATTGTTAACAAACTTAGTCAAAATGGAGTGATAAATCAGTGGAGTCATAAGAAGTGGAGATTTTCATGGATTTATTTGGGATGAGGGAGAGAAAAGTGGAAATGTTTGAATTGGTAAATAAGGAATTAAATAATTAAAATAAAGAATAAAAGGTTCACAATTGAATTTTTCAAAAATATTTGAATAAATCAATTAATTGATTTGAGGAAGAAATGTTAATTATTAATTAAGAAGAATGATTAATAAACATAAGAATAAATATTAAATAAAATAAGATGAATTTTGACACGAAATGAAATTTAGGTGTCTACAATTATCATGAACTTTTTGTAGAATAATATTATTGTATGTGTCCTTAATTTCTTTGTATATCCCTCTTAGGGGCACATTTCTAAATTGAGGCATGTTATTTATCGCTATCTTGATTTTCCATTGGTGGCATTAATCCTTACATATATCCTTGATCTTACTACTATGTATATATTATTACTATAGAGATTAAATTTAATAATAATATTTCCCCACTTTAACATACCCACATGAGGTTGTATTTTACTATTCATCATTACATGACAATATTTTACAATAGTTACACATATGGATTTAGTAATTTTTCAAGGATACTAACTACCTCAACTATATTAATTGAACACATAATGAAAACATCTCTTTATTTTGATATGGTTATTATAAGAACAATATTTAAAATCCCTCAGCTCTAAATGGGGCATACATATCTACATATTTCACATTCATATTTTTTTAGATTGAACAAATTTAAGTGAAATGAAGGCTCTAAGATTGACCCAAAAAAATTATTAGCTCACCTAATAAATAAGTAGAGTTTGGATTTCATCATTTACTATAAATTTTATAGTAACCAGGAAAATGAAAGAATGCATGACAATATCCTATTTTTAGTTGTATTTACTAGATATGGTAGCATGGTTTTCATACCATCTTGTGTATTCATTCCTATGATCTTTTTATATTAAATATTTGTTTTATATTTGATATGAAATTTCATTAAAATTTACTTATTTCATTTTTTTAGGATTAATCCTTAGTTACCAATATTAATAATCACATGTGGGTGGAGTCCCTCCTAATCATTCAATTACTTCATTCATCCTTCCTTACATGACTGAAAGTGTGTGTTTAAATTCACTATTTCACCTTGGTTCATGTATTCATTCAAATTAAATATGAATATAAAATTAAGGGAATTATGTATAAACCTATTTTTGGTACAAGATCTTTTTCCATTATGTTTTTTTTGTGTTTTAACACACTTGGTCATATTATGTATATTTAGTTATTTTTAGACACATTTAAACCCACATTAGACTTTATTTATCCTTGTTTCATCTATATATCCTCATATTAATATATTATTAACTTCTAAATAATAGTCAACAACTCTATAATTAGCTCATCTCCATTATGATCAGTTATTTCACCTAGCAGAGAATAAATGACCCATCAATTTTTTCATGTATGGAATCATAAACTTGCAAATTTTTCCCCTACCTTTTTTTGGGTCCTTATGACTTGGTCTAATTTCCCAAACTTTTTTTACTATCACATTATTCCATGGTTGACCATAAAATTATTTTTCCAAGGGAGCTAAATATATAAATTAATCCCTAGTCATAATGAATCATCTTAAGTTATTAGGTTATTCATTCTTCTTATTTATTACAAATAATATCATTGAGCTTTCACATTGACACATTTATCTTAAGTCATTTTTAGGACTTTTCACATCATCAATTTGTACTAAAATAGGGTCCTAGTTAGTTTTCATGTAGCTATATTTTATTTATTAAGGAGTGAAGGTAGAGCCTTTATTTCAAATAAAAGTTAGTCACATGAAAAATAAAACTAAATTTTAAAAGATTAAAAGTATTCATGATATGTAGCTTTAAATCTTGAATGGGTAACCCAAGTCAATTAATATTGTACAAACTTATTTTCATGTTACTTTAGAAGGTTAGGTTAAGGAGTGAAAAGGATAAAATTGAGTGAATTATTCATAAATTCCATAGAATAATCACATAAATTTACTTGGTATCATTGTATTCATGTACCCAAAAAATTAAAGAAAAAAAAACATAGTAGATGACATAATTGGTAACAAGGTATAGATTTGGTAGAAACAGACCAAACATACCCTCAAAATGACACACCTTATCTATAAAGATGTTGTTAATACCCTAACTTATTTTTGTTTTCATGTATATCATTCCATAATTATATATCTATCATACACAACCTACAAAAATATTATATGCCCTATGCATTCCTAAAAATACAACATTAGAATTAGGGATTATATGTGCATTACATTAGTTTGTAATTAACATAAATATGGATATGATAATTTTAACATTGTTTTAATATTTGTTTCAATTTTTTCCAGCATTATATGTTTTAAAATTATTTATGTTAAATTTTATGTATAGGGAGAGTCATCACAACCTCATTAAGGTTGTTGTGGATGTAAAAGAATTGTAAATGAGGAGAGGGAATTGAAAGAAGAACTTGAGGGGAAAATATTAGTTATGATAGTGAATATTCAAATAGTGATGTTGATATTCATAAACTACCTTGAATAATAAATAAAATAAAGTATGTGTTATAGTTTTATGATGTTGAATATGAAATAAATCTGCATGACATCACAAGGGCACACAAAAAAAATTCTTAAAGACATTTTAGAGTGTGATGTATACAAGTGTTGGAGTATATAACAATATATACCTTAAAATGTCACTTAAGATGTTTAGAAAAGGATTTTGACCTAGATATATGGTACACCATATTATTTCCACTATTTTTGATGGTCATCATTATGATAATGATTTGAATGAGAAAAAATGTGATGATTATCAAGAGCATAATTTTAATGATAATTTGAAGGACATTAAATGAGGGTAAAATTATGTAATTTTCTGAAAATCCTTTTTTTACAATGGGACGTTTTATAACATAAATGATTGATGTTATATTTTTTTTGACAAAATTGAAATCAATATTTGGATGGTTAAATGCTAGTATGAAAGATTTTTTGAGGTTATATGGTAGTTCATAACCAAATATTGACATAAATTGTATTTTAATTTTTTTTTTTATCTAATAATTTATTTATTTTTTTTTTATTTAGTCTCATAAAAACTAGTTTGTTGACTTAAAATAATGCACTTCCATCCTCATATTGAGAAGAAAAAAGTCATAGACTTTAGGTATTCTATAAATAAACTATAATGCATGAATAAATAATAACATTCTATATTAACTTTAATGAAAAACTTGATACTACAAAACCTCCAAAAGTTATGTTATTTTGGGTTTACTACAAAGTCTTCACAAAAGCATGAAAAATATCAACTGTCAACATTCCCTAGTATTGGTGGAGAGATTGGTTATAGATTTTAGAAATTCATTATAATATTGAAATGCCTACAAGAATGGAAAAAAAAAAAAAAACTACCTATTTTATATAGTCTCCCATACTAAGAGATATTATTAGTTGGACATATTATCAATCCAATGCATATTATTAATAATGTGTTAGTTTACATATGGAGTCTCATAATTATCATAGAAAAAGACACATGAAATTATAGAGCAGATTTTAAGGCCACATAAACAAATAAGGGTATATGTTAGATACCCAAAATTGGTACAAGCCCTTTTTACACCATGATTTGATGTGAATTTATATGTGTTGTTTTTCAATTATGACTTAAGGACTTATTGGAACATTTGTCTCATTTCTTTATGTATTATTTAATTTACTTAACTATGCAATAATTTACATTATTAATTTAGTTTCCATTTATTATGTCATAAGGACCCCTAGTCCTACTCTATCTAGTTTTACATTTACTAAAGATATGAGATAATTCTAATAGTTATGAACATTAACATCTAAAATTTGTGATTGGTATTTATATAAATGTCTAGGAGCCTTGTTTCAGTTTATTTTGGGCATGTTTCCATTTTGACCATTTCTTTTACATGTTGTACCTGTTTGGATTAGTTTTTACACACTAATTGATTTCATAATTAATTTTTTTTACTTATATATACATACAAACCCCCTTGAAGGAATTTAGGGAAAATCACTCATTGTTTTGAATATTATTTTCAAAGTGCACACTACTCTAGCTCATTATTAATTACAAATCTAACCTGTACTAAGTTAAAATTTATATTATGAAAACTTGTATCAATATTTCACCTAAAAACATTAACATCTAGATTTATATACACATGACCTTTTAGATACTCACATTAGAGGGATAATTACATGTGGTTAGATACCTCTTAATAGTATTAGATGTGAACATAGGATTGCAATAAGGGGAGATTAGTATAGTGTTAGTGTATGAAATTAAAATTCAAAATAACACACTAATAGCTAACATCTTAAGCATAGATCAAAAGGAGAGTTTAGTGAACAAACATAAATGGAAAAAACAAATAGAATGAAAAATACAAATGATCTTTGACCTTCCTTAGATGCTCCAAATGGTTTGTTAAAGTGGCTTGCTTGGCTTGTGCTCAATGAGTGTTCATCAAAGGAGGCTTGGCTATCTCCTCTTCTCCTTGCCACATTTGGATTGTGATGGATTTTGTCTTGGGTCAACAATTGGGCATGATAGCACTACAACAATTGATTTTAAAAGTATTTGAGCATGATAACTTTAGCTTGAGAGAGCTTAAAGTTATGAGTGCGAGGCATCCTATTTATAGATTTCTAAAAATGATTAAAATGAAACTGAACCATCCATCTCAAAATTATTATGTGTGTCTAAGAATCCATTCAATTTTGGATGAAAAAATCAATAAATTCCCTCATAAATATTTGGGATAAAGAGGCATTAAAGATGCATGGGAGGGCTTAATCAGATATTTTTTATGTTTATTGTCTAGGGATGCTTTCCCAAAAATATGATGTCACTTAATAATGAATAAACTCATAATAAATTTCAAAAAATAAATATTAAATGATTTATATGTAAAATTAACTTAATCTCTTGATTCAATTTAATTAGCCTTAAACATGATTTATCAATTTTGGCAAAAATCTTAACAATTGGTGCACAAATTAATCAAATTAGTCAAAATGTTGTATTATTAGCTCAAAATTTAACTCTTTTGGAATTATGATGTGATGTTATATGTGTTGGATACATTATGTGATTTAATATTTTTTTAACATAAAATAACAAGGGCACATGTCTTGTGTAAGAAATTTGGTAGAAAAAGCAATCTAGAGCACTCAGGTGCAAAATCATCATTTTGACTCAAAATGATTTGATCAAAGTTAGTTGTCTCATAAATTTAATTGCCTAATTTATGGATACATTGGCCAAATTTGGCACTTATATATGACAAGTTCAAATCATTTAGCTTTTTTTAGTTTTTTTAGCCTAAATTATGCATTTTGGTAGAAATTGGTCTAAACCCTAGTTGGAGGTTATTTGTGGTCAGTTTTAGGTGTCTATAGTTTGCCCTTTTTTGGGAAGGCACTAAAATATATAGTATTAATAATGTATTATAAAATAATTAAAAGATCCTACATGTTTAAAAATTCAATGGTAATGGACAAACTATATGATTCCCCCTTGAGGGAATGGTTGGCATAAGTAGGTCTGCTAACGGTCCCTCAAAAGAAAGAAGTGAAACAAGGGGATAAAACATATGAATATGATTGGGTGAGAACCCAATAATTCTAAAAAATAAGTCAAAATCACTAGGAATTCAAGTGGGATAGTGTATAATGGTTTTCCCAAAGGTACTTATAAACATTGTACCCTAATAGTTACAACATGGTATGATAACACAATGATTTGAATAAAGGTGGTTATAATCATTGATAAGATGAAGATACCCTAGTTAGGATAGACAAGCATGATAAAAATATTCCCCTATTTGGTCAAAAATAAATTAAATTAGGTGAGAACACAATGATTTTCCTAAAGACAATTATAATCATTGAGAAATATAGGTGGGATGGTGTACAATGATTTGCCTATAAATGGTTATAATCATTAGACCTTGATTATGGAAAACATGATTTACTGGTTAAGGGTTTATAATGTGAGGATGATAGCTTGATATAGATAATATAGATGAATTGTAACAACCTATTAGTAGGGAGATGATCGTTCAAACTAACAAAGGTTAAAACTAATTCATGGTTAGTTAATTTATTTGGGATATGATTGGGATGTTGCTAATGTTGTTGATGAGGAGATGTTGGTTCTACCATTATTTAATAGACTTCATGAAGATGATTTTTTATATCATTGTATGGTAGGCATCATGATATAACACCATGAGGACTAGACTAAAAGATGCATAAGGACTAACTCCCATAATCTAATATTCAAGGGAAAATAGTGCACTAATGATAAAAACCATGATGATAATGTAAACATATGAATGTAGATGGATTCAAATATAAGTGTGCAAGTAATAACCTAATGAATACATATATATTGAATCAAGGCAATAGTGTTGAAATCAAATAAGCATTCACACAAGTAAGAAACAAATAAATAAGTAAAAAAAAACAAATAACAGTTAGTCCTAATGTTAGTACAAACAACATGATGAAAATTGCCCCTAAAAAATAAGTGATAACTTAACAAACAAATAATATGGGGGAAAAAAAGAAAACGAAGGGGGTGGATGAGTTGTCTCCATATGCACTAGGCAAGTGGACATTGCCTACATAGTTTCATAGACATAATATATAATAAAAAAAAATTCAGGTTGAATGTAGTTTTCCCAAGAAATAAGAAAAAAATGATAACTAATAAAAAAAGAAACATAATTAATGTGATATAAGAATATTAATGGTCTTAAAAAATGGAAATTACATGGGATAAAAATCCCAAAAGGATGGGGAAAATAAGTGACATGTGATTTTCTTGTGACTTAGTAAAGGTTCCCAAAATCCTTAAGGCAAAGAAGTGGTCAATGGTTTTGGTTTTTCTAATGATTTTACAAATGTTTTTAGAATTTTCAAGTATCTCAATGTAGTCAAGAATGATGAGACACTAAACAGTCTAAGCTCATAAAATGATAATAATGTTACTTAAGATGTTTGGTAAATAGTGAGAGCACATAGAAAGGGTGATTGATCTAACCTCAAAAAGTATCAAGAATTACCTACATAGTCCTAAGACGGGATCTCAAGTCACTATAGTTCTACCTTATAGCAGATAAATCTGACTAGTGTAGTAGCTAATTCAAATAAAATAGGCATAGTTGGTATAAAGGCATAGTATGGCATAGGAAATGGCTAGTTGGTATGTCAAGGCATGATAAACACATGTTTATCTTAATTTACCCATAGGTGGTTATAACTAGGATACAACAACATAGGTCAATGATACTAATTTTACCATAGGTGGTTATATTTAGTAACAAGATTGATGGGACATTTATTTTCCTATAGGTATCTATAATCAATCATACTTGGTATAGAGAATATAACAAGAAATGAAGGATGCGACTATTAAATTGATGTCTTACCACTCTAAAATACTACCTTTATCTAAAATTCTTGAATGAACTACTGAAAGTGAATCCAAATCATTTTGTTGAAAATGTGAATGGAACCAAGGTCATAGGGTCAAGTAGGGAGGGATAAAATAACTTGGTTGATGGGGAAGGTATGGTATACGTGATAGAAAAAAGGGATAGGTTGGTAGGATGATAGGATGGTAAAAATGGTATAGTGTAAAAAATAATATTGATAATATGTTACACTTTGAAATGGTCCTTATAGATAATACACCAAGTCACTCAAGTGTAGTACCACTTTATGTGGATAATGTTCATTGGCTCATCAAGTTTGTGTTCATCAGGTGTGGCAAGCCTATATGCTCATGTTCCATAGTTTTCCATAATAATTAAAGGACCAACCTAATTGGGTTTGAACTTGTAGTTATGATTCTTTTGGCCATGGTATTATTTTCATTCTCTTTAAGGACAATATCACCAAGTTTAAATTCTCTATGTTTCATGCACTAATTTTGGTAGCCTTGAAGTTAGTTTGGATAGGCTTGGATATTATTTATTACATCCATGCATTTGTCATCAAGTAACTCTATCTCTTATAGGTGAGCTACTCAATAGTCATTGTCATCCAAGACATGCTTGAAAGAGATGCATAGAGAAGGCAACTCAACCTCAATGGGAGGAATGGCTCAGTACCATGAACAAGTGAATATGGTGTGGCTCCTATGGGTGTAGAATTATTGGTACAGTATGCCCAAAGGGTACAAAATATCTAAAGTTGTCAATCATGACTAGGAGAATTAATAATATTTTTGATAATGTTAACAATTTTTTTTTTGATTATTTAGCCTAGACATTACCTTGAGGGTAATATACCATAGAAATGTGTTGCGTGATGTTGTATTCAACACATAAATTTTTTACATCCTTAGTTATGAATGATCCTCCATTATCATATATATGTTGGAAGGGATACCATAATGACAAATGAGATGGTTAAAAATTAACTTGGAAATTTGCTTTCTAGTGATGCAAGTGAGGGATATAGCTTTAATCCACTTAGTGAAATATTTAATGGAGGTAAGTATATGTTTATGTCCATCAGATGAGGTGGGATTGATCTTCCTAATGAGGTTGACATTATATGTACCAAATGGACATTGTGTCAACATTGGTTGCTGAGTCTTGGCTAGGACATGAATCAAATTGGCATGTCATTGAAACTTGTCACACTTTTTTATATATGTAGTTGCATTTGCATCCATAATTGGCCAATAATAACTAATACACAATATCTTTTTAGATAGGACTACCCCACTATTTTGGGCTCAACATACTCGTTTGTAAACTTCCCATAATGCTAGTGTAGATTTTAATGAAGTTAAATAATGAAGTAGAGTTCCACCAAAACTATAGTAGTAAAGGGTTGATCCAATTACGACATAACAGGTGGTTTAGTGGATGAAGGCTTTGAATTGATTTTGGGATAGGTTGGGTCGTATAATTTGTTTTTGGAGGTAGTTGTAAAGGTATGAGTACCAAATATAGATAGGACTAATAATATCATAAATAATCATGATAGTTGAAAGTTTATGAGCTGGCCATAACATCTATGGTTATATTACTTTCCCTTGGTATATGTTAAAATTTGACATTAGAAATATGTCATTTGAGAGTGTCAACCATGACCTTTTATGGCACCAACTTGTCATCTTTAGTCTGAAACTTGATTGATGATTAACTAAGAATCACCACAAACCTTGAGATGAGATATGTTCCATTATACCACTTGTCGAAGCCCTGCAAGAAGTGATCCATATTTTCCCATGTTGTTGGTATAAGGAAATATGATCATGAATGTTTTATGGATTAGATCCCCCTATGGTGTAATAAATAAAAGACCTACCCTTGATCCATATGCTATGAATGATCCATTAAAATATATCTTCCAGTGCTACTCCTCAAGAGGTTTGTCAATGATGGTCAATATGGATTCATCAAAAAATTGGAATGTGAGTGGATTTATGTCAATAAGAGTTGCTTTAGCAAGTTGATCTACAAAAACATTCCCCTTAATGGCCTTTTAGTTAACATACTCAATGTCAAACTCACTAGAAAGATGATCCATTTGTCAATATGATCTTGTAAATCTATTTTAGATAGTAGATACTTGAGTGGATCTAATTTTGAAATAACCATGGTATAATTATTAAAAATATAATGACTCCATTTTTGAGTTGTGAATACCATGGATAAATAGGATTTTTTTATTAGCATATAATTATGTTCATATTTAACCAGTATAAAAATTAATTAGTACATGACATGATCTTTTCCATTGTCATCATGTTGAACCACAAGTGCCCCTAGGGCATTTTCAATAGTGGATAGATACAACAAGAATGGATTTATTGGCATATGAGGTAACAAAATAAGTGGATTTGGTAGATAATCCTTTAGCTTCTAAAAAGTTGTATGGTAGTGATCATCTCAGTGAAATATGACTCCCTTATTTAGAAGATGCATAAAATGATGGCATTTATCTTCTAATTATGATATGAAGCATCAGATAGACTAGATTTTACCCTGTAAACTATGGATCTACTTCAATTTAGTTAGTGGTGATATCTATGTTATGGCATGGAATTTGGCTAGATTGACTTCAATGCTTTGATGAGACATAATGAAGCCAAGTAATTCTCCTAATGTGACTCCAAAGACACACTTCTTAGGATTAAGTTTAACTTTTTACTCACATAGTCTTTCAAATATTCTACGTAGAACTACTAGATGATTAGCCTTACTCTTTGATTTGCCAAGAATGTTGTCGATATAGTCTTCAATAATGCCATGCATCATATCATGAAATATGACATTCATGGCTCTTTAAAAGGTGTCCACTACATTTTAAAGACCAAATGGCATAACTTGATAATAAAATGTTCCCAATGGAGTCATGAACATTATCTTGTGTTGATATTTTGGTGATAGCTTGTTTTAGTTTTACCCTAAAAACCCATACATTAATGATATCATCTCATAACCCACTATATAATCAATTATCCCACTGTGGAGTCAATAATCATGTCAATGTTTAGCAATGGGAAATCATCCTTATGGAAATATTTATTTCAATCATGGAAATTAGTACAAATTTTGATTCATTCTATCTTTTTATTGACTAACACAATAGTAGAGATCCACTCTAAATATTTGATCGACCAAATACATCATAATTCCATGAGTTTTTCCACCTCTTTATTCAATAATGCAACAATGTGAGGATGCATCTTATGCCATTTTTGTTTCACTAGTTTGAAATTAGTATTTACCACAAGGTGGTGTAGAACCAAGGTGAGGTCTAAATGTAGCATGTCAGAATATGCCTATGAAAATATGTCAGTAAATTACATTAAAATGGTTTTAAAGACTTCACACTCATTTTTAGTAAAGGACATGCCTAGTTTGATCTAGTTTGGGTTATCTAGGGAGCCGATGTTTAACTTTGTTATGTCCTTCATGTTGGGGATCAACCAACAAGGATTACACTTGTGAAAGCAATAAACGCAGAAATAAATCAGATAGATAAGTAACTAGAATGATAAATAGCACAGAACAAGAGATACAAGAAACCACCCTGAAAACTTGTATTAAACTCTTTACAAAAGGAATACAATTGAAGAAACTTCTTTCTTCCACACCTCTCTCAGATGCACAAGATCTCTCTCTAGATCTCTATTCCTCAAGAGCTCTCTCTCTCAAGTACAATCAATTCCAACAACCTGGATTGATATAACTCTGTACTATCCTTCAAACATTTACAATGTTCTACTCATACAATTCAACATACTAAGCTAAGAAGATCTTTCCTACATATAGAATTAGGAAACTTGAGCATGCACTTACAACCAATAGTTAAGCCTCTTGAACAAGGGCTCTAAAAACAATCTTGCTAATAATAGAAACGTGAAATTAAGACTAAGACTTAAACTCATCATGCAAACACTCGCTTCTGTCCTTAGAAATAGCATTCTGGACGCACAGGTAACCGACTCTGGTTCTTACCTATTTGCCTGTGACCGTCGTTGGCCGATCCTCTGCCGATACCGGCATTCCTCTAACTGCTCCTGACCGACGTCGGTCGCTCCTGATCGACGCCAGTGACTGTGTAAACCCAAAACTATTTTAGTGTGCTCCTTGGTGAAGCTTTTAGCTCCACACCCTAACAATCTCCCACTTGGAGATAAACAGCTGCACCAGTACCTGTACAGCAACATCTTCTAGCTCCTCCATCTTCAACTCAATCATGAAGACCAACAGAAGTTGAATGAAGATTCAACTTCTCCTTTGTAACCGGCTTGGTTAACATATCAACAGGATTCTATGTGTATGGATCTTCTCCAGCTTCAACTCACCATCTTCCAATACCTACCATATGAAGTGGTACCTTAGCTGTATGTGCTTGGTTCTTGAGTGAAAGGCTGAATTCTTAGCCAAATGGATTGCACTCTGACTGTCACTATACAATCTGCAACTCCCATGCTCCCTTCCAAGCTCTTCCATGAACCGTGTCATCCATATCATCTCTTTGCTAGCTTCTATGGCTGCAATATACTCTGCTTCTGTAGTTGACAAGGCAACAACCTTCTGCAACTTAGATATCCAGCTAACCGTCGTTCCACCTACAGTAAAAACATAACCTGTGGTGCTCCTCCTGCCATCCAAATCACCTGCCATATCTGAATCTACATAACCATGTAGAGAAGTATCTGAACCTCCATAGCATAAGTGCCTACTGCTGGTTCCTCTCAGATATCTAAGGATCCACTAAACTGCTTTCCAATGTTCCTTTCCTGGATTGGCCATATACTTACTTACAACTCCCACTGCTTGGGCAATATCTGGTCTAGTACACACCATTGCATACATCAAACTCCCTACCATGGAAGAATATGGAACCTTACTCATGTACTCTACCTCATCATGTGAATTAGGACATTGTTCTTTACTCAACTTAAAATGTCCAGCCAAAGGTGTGCTTACCGGTTTAGCATCCTGCATATTGAACCGTTTCAACACCTTGTCCACATAATCCTCTTGAGACAATATCAACCTGTGATTTTTCCTGTCTCTCTTAATGCTCATGCCAAGGATTTTCTTTGCTGCTCCCAAATCCTTCATAGCAAATGTTTGAGCTAATTTCACCTTAAGCTCAGAGATATCCTGCATGTGTGATCCTGCAACCAGCATATCATCTACATATAACAATAGAATAATATATCTACCATTATCAAATCTCTTTAAATACACACAATGGTCAGATTGACACCTACTGTAGCCATGCTCAGTCATAAACCTGTCAAATTTCAAATACCATTGCCTAGGAGCTTGCTTGAGGCCATACAAGCTTTTCTTCAACCTGCACACCAACTTCTCCTTACCCTTGACCTCAAATCCTTCAGGCTGTTCCATGTATATTTCCTCATCCAAATCTCCATGAAGAAATTTTGTCTTAACATCTAGCTGCTCAAGATGCAAATCCTCAAAAGCAACCAAAGACAATACAACCCTTATAGAAGTCATCTTAACAACAAGAGAAAAAATCTCACCAAAATCAATACCTGGCTTTTGTGCAAATCCTTTCACTACCAATCTGGCCTTATATCTCATCTGTCCATCCTCACCTTCCTTCAACCTGTAGGTCCATCTGTTCTTCAGTGTCCTCTTACCAGCTGGCAACTCAACCAAATCCCATGTTTGGTTCTCTCTCAAGGACTCCATCTCCTCAACCATGCCACGCTCCCACTGACTCTTGGACTCCACCTGTAATGCTTCTTCAAAACTCTCTGGTTCTCCACCATCAGTTAGCAATAAATAGTATAAAGAAGGAGAATATCTAATTGGAGGCTTACTTACCCTTTCTGACCTCTTGATGGGTGTCTTAGACTTGTTCTCAACACGCTGTCCACCCAAATTCTCTGACAGTGACTGACCTCAGCCACCTGTAGACCTGTTACTGGCTGACGCCGGTTCTTCCTGATTGACACCGGTACCTGTTCTACCGATGTCAGTCTCTGTATGACCGACATCAGTTTCTGTACTGCCGACGTCGGTTCTTACCCTGCTGACGTCGGTCTCTATGTTTTCCTGCAAGTGATTATTTCTTTTTCCCGTGAGCTCATTTTGGACCATCACTTCATCCAATTCTCCATTGCTCTGCCCAGATTGATTCAGCTTCCTCATCTGATCACTATACATCACTTTTTCATTGAAAACAACATCACGGCTCCTAATTACCTTGTTAGTTCCTAGATTCCAAAATCTGAAACCAAAATCATCTGAGCCATAGCCAATAAACGTGCACCTCATAGACTTAGCATCAAGCTTCTTTCTATTTTCCTTATCTACGTGCACAAAGGCTTCACAACCAAAAACTTTGAGATATGAGAGATCTACCTTTTTACCTATCCATGCCTCTTCTGGAATTCCACCATCCAGAGCTGTAGAGGGTCCTCTATTAATCAGGTACACTGTGGTGTCAACAGCTTCTGCCCAAAACTCTAAGGGTAACCCAGCATGCAATCTCATACATCTTGCACGCTCCATGATTGTTCTGTTCATCCTTTTAGCAATTCCATTCTGCTGAGGTGTCCTTGGAACCATCCTTTGCCTATGGATTCCATGTGTGTAACAATACCATTTAAACTTAAGGACTGCAGAACTCACCGCCATTATTAGATCTCAAGCACTTCAATGTTCTACCTGTTTCATTCTCAACCATAGCTTTCCAAATCTTAAAAGTCTCAAATACATCAGATTTCTTTTTAATACAGTAGATCCATACCTTTCTTGTAGCATCATCTATGAACGTAACATAGTACGTGATCCTCCAATAGAGGCTACCTGAGTTGGTCCCCACACGTCTATGTGAACAAGCTGCAACTTATGCCTTTTCTTAGTAGACCCAGTCTTGAGAAAACTAACCCTTTTCTATTTTCCAAATACACAATGCTCACAAAATTCTAGATCCATACTTTTCAAATCTAAAAGCTTACCTTTAGACTTAAGAATTGACATCCCCTTCTCACTCATGTGGCCAAGCCTTGAGTGCCACAATTTAGCATCCACATCTGAAGTAGATAATACAGAAGGAGAAATATCAGTAACACAATTACATAAATAGAGAGTACCTACTCTCTTACCTCTGGCCATAACAAGTGCACCCTTGGTCACCTTCCAAGATTCTGCTGTGAGAGTTACTGTACAACCCTCATCTCCTAACTTTCCTACAGAAATCAAATTTCTCTTCAAGCTAGGAACATGCATCACATCTCTCAACACCCATGTGTTGCCATTCTGCATCTTCAGCTGCACTTTACCTTTGCCAATAATCTTACAAGGCTCATCATCCCCTAAGTACACTATTCCAAAATCTCCATGGATATAGTCACTGAAATATTCTCTGTTAGGGGTAGCATGGAAAGATGCACCAGAATCTAATACCCAAGATTCTATATTATTATGCAAAGAGAAAATTAGAGCATCTTGTGCAATACCTGCAACCTTTGCCTCTTCCTTTCCTTCGTGCTGATTGTCCTCCTTAGGCTTTGACCAGCAATCTCTGCTTATGTGCCCCAACTTTCCACAGTTCCAGCATTGTGGCCTTCTGCCATTTCTGGATTTGGATCTACCTCTTCCCTTAGACTTAGATCTTGATCTCCTCTTGCTCCTTTCTTTTTGCCTTCCCCTGCTCTTGAGATTTAAAGCGTTCCCAGATGTCTCTTCTGTGCTTTTCCTGCAAATTTCCTCATTCAAGATAACACTAACAACATCCTCTACTTTTAAAATATTCGAAGCAGATGCAGTATTAGAAACTGCCATTACCAAGCCATGCCAGCTTTCAGGCAAAGAACATAATATTAAAAGAGCTTTTATTTCATCATCAAATACAATATTGACTGAACTTAACTGATTAACAATTCCATGGAAATCATTCAGGTGATTAGATACAGATCCACCTTCTTGCATATGCAAATTAAATAACTGCTTCATAAGATATACCTTATTAGAAGCGGAGGGTTTTTCATACAAATTTGCTAACGTAGTCATTAACTCTATCATTGTTTTTGCCTGTGATAAATTAGATATCACAGTGGATGCTAGACTCAGTCTTATAGACCCCAGAGCCTTTCTGTCAAGAACTTCCCATTCTTCATCCTCCATGTCCTTGGGCTTCTTTGCAATCCCACCTAACGGTAAGTAAAGATCTTTCTGATATAGATAGTCCTCTATCTGCATTCTCCAATGTTGATAGTTCTTGCCATTAAACTTTTCCATTCTCAACTTACTTTCTTCTGCCATTGCTTCTCCCACTCAAATAGAAATCCCTGTAGAAACCCCTATGAGCAACCTGTAATCCAAACACACTACACAGATCTGAACCACCTGTTAGTGAACCTGAGCTCTGATACCACTTGTTGGGGATCAACCAACAATGATTACACTTGTGAAAGCAATAAACGTGGAAATAAATTAGATAGATAAGTAACTAGAATGATAAATAGCACAGAACAAGAGATACAAGAAAACACCCTGAAAACTTGTATTAAAACTCTTTACAAAAGGAATACAATTGAAGAAACTTCTTTCTTCCACACCTCTCTCAGATGCACAAGATCTCTCTCTAGATCTCTATTCCTCAAGAGCTCTCTCTCTCTCAAGTACAATCAATTCCAACAACCTGGATTGATACAACTCTGTACTATCCTTCAAACATTCACAATGTTCTACTCATACAATTCAACATACTAAGCTAAGAAGATCTTTCCTACATATAGAATTAGGAAACATGAGCATGCACTTACAACCAATAGTTAAGCCTCTTGAACAAGGGCTCTAAAATCAATCTTGCTAATAATAGAAATGTGAACTTAAGACTAAGACTTAAACTCATCATGCAAACACTCGCTTCTGTCCTCAGAAATAACATTCTAGATGCACAGGTAACCGACACCGGTTCCTGCCTGTTTGCCTATGACCGTCATCGGCCAATCCTCTGCTAACGCCGACGTTCCTCTAACTGCTCCTGACCGACGTCGGTCGCTCCTGACTGATGCCGGTGACTGTGTAAACCCGAAACTATTTTAGTGTGCTCCTTGGTGAAGCTTTTAGCTCCACACCCTAACACTTCATTAGAAGGGTTGCACCATATTTAAGGATAGTGAGAAAATATTTGAACTAATTTGTAGCATTATAGTTATCTATTGAGACTAGATCTTCAAGTTACCCTAGGCATGATGAATCAAAATCCCCCAATGGGAGATGTGGCCATGTAACAAAAATTGTTATAAACTCTTGAATTATTTGATCAAAGGCTCGTTATTCTTCAAAAATTAACTCAAACTCACTAACAAGTTCATCATTGGTGGTCTCCTAAGTTATGCTTGAAGAAGGTTGAACACCCACATCTAATGGTGCTTGAAATAGGTTTTTACCACTATACTAGCTTTTTTATGTACTTTTTCCCTAGTTAAACAGAACTACAAAGAGGTTTTCACTTTAGGACCTTAATGTTTTATTTATTTGATTTTGGATAAAGGTGTTCACCACTTTCCAAAATAGGATTTAGGATATAACCTAATTGAGAACCCTAATTTAGGGTCCCCTAATGAAACAATGTCTCTAAAGCCCAAAAAATCACACAAAGCCTCATCATTTTAAAACTCATCAATCAACACATTGGATTCTTATTGGTCCCATTTTATCAGTTGGGGATAATATAATGAAAGTGGGTTGTGACAAATGACTGGTCTAAGTGTAAAAATATATTGAAGGTTAAATAGGTTGGTCTCAGCTAGGTCATCAAAAAGGCTATGATTAGACTCTACTTCATTTTTGGCATCATCATCACTAATTGATGGTGTTGGAACACAATTAAGGTACATGGGGTCACCCCCAAGTGGTTTAAATCCAAGTTCATAAGAACCTTTATATCTGGTCATGGAAATTATCTCAAGTGTTCCTTATTGATTTGATCTAAGGCCTCCTCTTTCATAGTCTTGATTCTTCATGATCCTATTGGGAATAGCATACTTTTCATTCTCATAATGATTGACATGCTTGTCATTGTACAACCATGATGTATCTCCTTTAATAGGGTCCTATTTTAGCCTAGATGTCTGTATAAATGTGATGGGTCATGGACTATAATTTTTACGTTTGCCCTTTTGTTTCCATTCTAGATGAAGTGGATTGGATTTAGGTCTTTCAAAGGACTTCAGGTTCTGTGGAAGGTTTACAATGTGAAAGGTATCATGGGTCAAATACTCTCCTGGGCCATTAGGGGAGATGGTATAATTATTGGATATCTCAGGAGGTGGCATATGGGAAAGGGACTAAAAGGTATTAGGTTTAATAAAGTTATCCTCTAACAAATCAGGGAGTATTGCCTTTCCCTTATCCTACTTGGCTAATAGATTCATGCTAAAATGATAGTTATAGATCTTGAACTCGGCCTCTAGGTATTTATGGTGCTCATAGGGATGCAAATATCATGGTATTCAAACCTCCATTAATGAGTGGGAGAACATAATGCATTAGTGAAACATCTATGGGTTGACATGAATTTCATGTAACCAAGGTCTACCTAGAAGCATATTTTATGACAAATCAAGATCTAGCACATGGCAAAGTGTATCATAGGTTAAGAGCCCAAAGATAACTAGTAAATAGATGGTTCCTTGTGATTATCATTATTCATTATTATAGGATTTGATGGTTATAATTTCTACTTTAAGATATACAATTATGTGCCTAATAAGCTTGATGAGATTTAGAGACACTATGTTTAAACATGATCCATTGTATATAAGGACACATTTCACTTTGTGTCACTTTATGAAAACTTCAATATATAATGGATTATTATGTAGTGAGCCAAGGGATGACATATTTATTTGGTTGAAAGTGACTTATTGGACAGGAGCTAGGTATCCAACCAAAGCTTAGAATTTGTTAGGGGATATGTCACTTGAAATAATGGATTGGCTAAGGAAATCATTCAAAATGTTTTTATGGATTATTGACATACAAAACAAATCTAAAATGGAGATCTATGATGACGTATTTTGTAATTATTCCACAATATCAAACTTATTTTCTTAGTTAATTTTAAATGGATTCTTTGAAGGTAAGATGGTTGGTTGGGTGATGGGTGAAGCGGTAGATGGTTGAGCTTGGGATGGTAATATTTGACCTCTAAGTTGTGATTGAATAATTAGGATTAAATATGGGACCATGATTGCTAATAAATTATGGTGATGGTGGGGGACTAGATAGGATAAGTCTCAATTTTTGGTGCACTTGTGCATGGTCATGAGGCAATTATGAGTTATCGATATAGGGTCTAGAATTAGTAATCCATACTTGTTGGTACACCTATATATAGTCCCATTTCAAGGAAATATTATCAATGTGAGTTAGTTGACTGGTATTGTTTAAAATAGCTCTTGATTGATTATCATTTCATCTCAAATTGATGGAGATGATATTCATGTGACCTTTAGTAATATGACCTACAACCTTGTTGTAGTCATGTGTAATTGCATGGTAGGTTTGTTGGTTGTCATTATAAAATTAGTTTTATCCATTATTCAAATGATGTTGGTTCTATTATTGGTGATTCTATTGATTTTTTTGGTTTGGCCTTGGTTGTTGAAACTATTATTATTCGTGTTCCACTAGCTATTTTTGATCTTATTGTTTTTTTTTTGATATAATTGGTTTTTATATTAGGGAAAAGGGTTTTTAAAGATTTATAGGTTCTGATTAGAAGTGGAAGTAACATCATCCAATTTTATCTCTCCATTATCCAACATATTTTGAATTAAATTTTTTATTTGAACATAATGGCACAAATTATGCTCATTAACCTGATTATATTCATAACATTCATTTTGGTGGTACTAATTAGGATAAGGAATGCTAAAAGGATAATGTTTTGGTATAAACTAACTAATCAGATTAATCATGACGAGTTTGTGAAACATAGAGTCAATAGGTTCTCCAAGGTCACTAAAAATGTAATCAGTAGTCACTATTCTCCTTAGAGGAGGGGTTTGTAATGGTAAAGGTTGTTACATTTGTTGTGCAAGCCTAGGCTATTTCACTTGCTACATTTAATAAAAATATTGTGGGTTAAAAGTAATTTTTATATGTTGTATGGGTTTAGTAGATGGTGTTTTCACCATTTAGACATGTCTCAATTTTATTAACCCATTTCCAAATACATTTTTGCTTTGATTGAATTTCTCTGGTATATCATTGTTATTGGCCTATGTCAGTTAAGATGATTTCACTTGGACTTGATGTTAGTTTTGGCCATTTATTTGATTAGTACCTTGATTCTAATTTTATGAAGTAATATTTATGATCCCTTTGTTAATAAGGTCTCACTTAATCAATAAACATTTATCAATGATATCTTTAAAGGTGTGCACACACTGTAGTTTCAAATGATAGGATATTTTAGTTTGTAAATTTTTGGTAAACATAGTGGCTAATTATTTATTTGGTAAACTATGAGTGAATTAGCTTGCACCATACTTTTGCTTAGCTTGTATCAAGTCAACCAATGAAATATAATACTTGAGATTGTATGGGAAATGTTGCTTAAACTTGTTTGAAAGATCATCAAAATCTGATACTAAATATTTGGGTAACTTTAAAAATCACTCTAAGACTTGTCCTACTAGATTCTTTTGGAATAAAAATAATAGGTATATGTTTCTATATGCCACTGGCTAACACACAATGAATAATTATATAAAATGAGCCTTGGGTCACCTTTCCCCTTATATTTGTCAAATTTTGGTGGTTCATATCCTGGATGAAATAATATCTATAAGTACTCCATGTTAAATAGACAAGAAAAGATATCATCTAACTTAAAATTTTTGGTTTGTCTCCCAACTTTGATGGTAGTAATTTCATCCTTCATATATTGTAGTTTTTGGGATGGGAAACTAGAGGGAACATTGGTTTGAGGTAGAATATTGTCCTAGGTAGATGGTTTAGCAGTGACAAGTGGAGTACTTTGACTAGGGTATGAAGGAGGTATCTGTTGGGGTATATTGGTTTGGTTTGGGAATGGACCAAGAATATGCATGCATGGATGAGGTTTATATTATTGAATTTTCATGTATTGTGGTGTTATATTTTAGTTTGGATTGGGTACATTGGCTTTATTTTGAATATTTTGAGGTTAGGATGGAGGAATATGGTCATACTATGCCTATTGAGGTTGAATAGGGATCTATTTTTGACTAATCAATCCTTAATGTTGATGGGGTACTTATAAACCAAGACCTTGTCTTTAACTAGTGGCACATTCTACACAAAAGGAAAAGGTTGTCTTATCTATACATGAGGAACATTTGAACCTCTTTGTTGCATGATTCCTAGTTGGGAAGTGGATTCATATTGGAGATTCAACATTTATTATTGACTAGTAGTTATGCACTATTTAGTAGACATCATCTAGATTTGAATTGGTATATTTTTCTATGAGGAAAGAGGTATGCTTATTACTACTTGGTGAGGTGGAATATTAATTTCCACTATTAAGGTGGTGATATGTTTTACCTATGTTGTGTTGGTATGTTTGAATATGCCTGCTATTGTGAAACACCACTAGTTAGTTGTTGGAGAGGATTAGGATTTGTCATATTTTGTTATTGAGGCATGACATTGGTCATTGGGTAGCTACCTAACCCTATTGGTTAATTGCTTGAAAAAGTAGCTGGTTAAGGATTAATGGTAGTAGTTGTTTGAGGTTTAGATGCAGAAACTCATGCTCCCTAATTCAGAAAACCACTCATGGTGTTAAATAAAGGTATACTTATTTGTGGACTAGTTTTTTTTGTACTTACACCACTCTAGTTTGGATTGGATATTATTAGAATATTATCCACTATGTTTTGATTACTACTTTACATAGAAGTAGAAGACATTTTTTTGATATTTGGCATATAAAACAAGCTCCCAACCAAAGTGTTTTTCATGAATAGGTCTACACCTTGATTTGATTAACCAATCAATTCTATTAAAAAACCTATTAAAGGAACTAAATCTATGAAAGGCCTATTCGACATGGTCATCTAATTAAAATTATGTGTTAGTTTCAAGTAATTCTAGTATGATATCTACATCTATACAAAGATATCATCCATCAGGTCCTTTCCTTTGACAATCATATTAGGGTCTTGCTATACCATTGGGATAAGAGCTAAAAGATTTATAGAAGCCTATTGACTATACAGTATGTTGTGAGGCATTCTTACTAGACTTGGAAAATTCTCATGGGGGAATTATGTCATAAACTTAGCCCCTACTTCTATATCTCTAACAAAAATATCATCTTTGTTTTCCAATAAGTGATGATAAAATAGGTAAGGATCATACACGGATGGTGTAGTAACATAGCCTAGTTGTTGAAGAAATGGTTCTTCAACTATAGGTAATGCAACTAGGTATTAATCTATTATCTCATGATCTTGATCTGAGTATCGAGGTGTATTAACCAAATAATGGGCTAATGCATCTTGGTTTTGTGACCTTTTTTGAGTTTTATAAGATGGATAAGGATTTGTCTCATAGGAAACATTTTCTGCATAGGGGTCTTAAACAATTTCTTCTTATGTGACTACATTTTTAAATATTGGATTGTACATGAGGCCAGTATGAGTGTAGGAAGACATGTTGAGATCCATAGTAAATTTTTCATGACCAAAAGGAATATAATTTTACAAACTCTAAAAAAGTGATGTCTAAAAAGAGGTTCAAACTTAGTCTAATTTAGTAAAAAAATATGGATATGTCTATCCAAAAAGGTTTATGCAATGATTTGTGATAAAATAAGCTAACATAAAATTTCTAATGTTACATGTCTCACAAAAAAAGGTCAAGTAGATGGCCAAAAATCAAAATGATAAATTCTAGGATCAAAATGTTTCAAACAAGTCTAATATATAAAAACAAAATTTGATAGTTCTTTTGATCAAATGTGGCATCAAAATCAAGTCTCAAAAAAATGTATGTGATATGAATTTTATCTAGATGGTATCATAATCTAGACTTTAAACAAAGATGAGATATTTAATCTAGCATATTTGAAACACTTATAACAAAAACTAGGAATTTGACTCTTAGACATAAACTTGATCAATAAGTATGAGGTATAAAATAAAAGGCACTTGGAGATAGTTATGTTGACATAGGAAATTGCACCCAGTGGCAGGGAGTCAAACTCCTACCTTCTCCTCACAACATGGAAACTCCTCTCTCACCTATGGGATGGTGAAGCATGAGAGGAGAGTCTCTAGGTAAGGGCTAGCTCCCTTTGATGCATCATGTTTGTTCTAGGAAAAAATCTAAATACATGTATATATAGCTATAACAAAGGGGGGGATGAAAAGGGAGAATAAATGCAGAAAAAACAACCTACTCTAAAAGAGGTGATGCACCAAAATAAAGGTTGACCTTCACACATCCACTCTTGAAATCAAGAAAATGCATACATACACTATGCATTTGGCAAAAGGACAAGGCTGCTAAAGCTGGCAGGGAGGCTCAAATGGAAAATCTAGAATAAAGATCACCCAAGGTGATATGAAACACACACATATGAAGTAATTTTCATCTACTCCTTCACTCCCAAATACTACTCTTTTCCTGTTAGCTGCAATAATGGTGCCTTGTAGACAGCAGGTCTGCTGGTGTTGAACCTGTGAGAGCATCAAAAGACAATGATTGGACACAAGCAAACATTCAATGCATACATAGAAATGTCTATCCAAATGGAGGTAAAAAATTGCATTTGTATTTATCTAGGTGAAATTTTACAGAGCTTGCCCTTAATAAATGTGGAAGATCTATTTAATAATGAGAAGTTTGTGATATATATAAGAGAAGCAAGAAGAGAACTTGGCACTTCTTTTGGCAAGTTGCAAGTCATGTCCCTCATTGGGAAGAGGAAACACTATATTCAATGTCATCATTATAGAAGAAACCTACTGGAACCATGCTATGTAGTTGCCGAACTTGACATTGGCATTTAACGTTAATGTCGAAATGTAGGCTGCATCTCCTTTCTACCCACAGGCTGAAATTTCCTATCAAGTTATACGGTTTGTCCCCTTTTAAAAGCTTGGACCATGCCTCTTATATTTCATTCCATCTACCACTTAGACTACTTTGTCATCTCAACACCTTGTCATTCCTCTTGTCTTGTCACTTTGGCTTTGTTTTTTGTCTTTCTTGTCTTTTCTGGCCGCTTGGCCCCTTTGGGCGAACTCCTTGGCGGGTCACTACATTCAAGCCCTTTTCCCTTTTTCAATGTTTGAAAATGCAATGGCTATTATATTTCATTAAATTTGATGGCCTCAGAGATGTTATGTCCATGTTGGTAGTCAGGTCCATACTGGTATTCTTTGGGCTATCTTTCATCTATCTACGTCACCTTCCCAGGCACTTTTGCCTCCCTACAGGCACCTTTCCTTGTTAAATGGGTCCACGCTAGCTCTAGACTGCTAACGGGCCTTATATGTCTTTTTAAAACTACCTTAGTCTCTTCATGGCTAGCCTTGGATGGTCTGTGGCTGCTCCTCAAGTTTTTTATATTCCCCGTGGACTTTTGTCTACAGACATTTCTCACGGATAAAAAGCCTGTAAAAATTCCTTGGTCTCATTTGTGTCTCCCCCCACGGGCTTCTATTTGTGGATGTTTTCCCATGGACAAAAAGTCCACATAAATTTTTCCATTGGTTTGACTTTGCTTTGAGCTGTGGGCTTCATGCGCGAACATTTCCTATGGATAAAAAGTCCGCAGAAATTCTACCTACTTTGCTTTAGTTGTATACGCGCCCGACCTTATTGCATTTGTTTTGAGCCACACTTGGATCCTTCCTTTTGATGTTAAGTTGTAGGCTTCAATGAACCAAGGATGTTGACCATTGACTTGAACCTTTTCCATTGAACCAAAGCCATTGAAACAAAATTTGGTTGAACGGTTCAAGGTTCAAAGGAATGCGCCGATGAACCAAAAGTCAAGCTCAATGAACTCTTTACATTGAACCAAACGTTGAACTTAAGCTGTTGAACCAAGTATGTTAAGCCAAGTCTATTGAACCAATAATTTGGTTTAATGGTTCAATGGTACAAAAGTTCAATGCATATTGAACTGAGGTGCTTGAACCAAACAGTGAACCTTTTGACTTGAACCAAGCCCGTTGAACTAGAATTTGGTTCAACGGTTTGGTTCAACCATGTTGAAATGAGATGCTGAACTGAGATGAACCAGGCTAAACTGAGCATGAACCAGGATGGACTTTGTACCCTGAATATGACTAGCTTCAAAAAGCTAGAGAAGAAGTTGACAACAATTTTTCTAAGGGGGAAAAAATTGGTCAACAAATTAGTGACTCACAGGGGAAGCATGCCTGCTATGCTTAGAAATTAGTTGCCTTAAAATCCATTGGGTGTAGATTCAGATGTAGCTATGAAATAATTAACAACAGCCTAAAATATTCAAGAATCAAACATGAAGCTTTACCCCACATGCAAAGGGAAACACAAAAGGCTAAAAACACTACTTGTGCAACTGCACTTAGGGAAAGTAGGAAAAGAAAACTAAAAGAAAACTACTATATACTACTAACCAAGAAAATTTGCCTCCCTCCTAGATCAAAAGGAAAAATTCTCAAGTCCCCTTCCTAGTAAGAAGACTTATGGTGGTAGGCAAGTAGATGAAGGAAAATGAGATTTGGTGACTTGCTCCTCTTGCCGGTCACCTGGTTTGGCTGGAATCTGAGTGGATCAAAATTGAACATGCCTTCGACATATATGTATTCAGTTTGTCCTTAGAAGCCTATTGAATGTTGGGCCTTGATATTGGTGCTCCTCACCAAGAAATCAATGGCTACTAGCTCATCACCATAAGCCTCTTGGTCTGCACAATTCTTATTCAATATATCACGGTCTGATTTGTTTTCCTTTACCTCACTAAAAACTCTGTTAGACTCATTCTCTACTTCTTCTTGGCCTTCTTGAAGAAAGTTGACTATGGTGATGTCTGAAATGGACTCACAAAATGACTGCTCATCCCATAGAACATCACTTCTCTATTTAAAACTCTCTTCTTCAAGGCATTCCTCCAAGAAGACAAACCTCTCTTTTTCCTCTTTGCTGATCAGGTTCTCTAGATTTTCAAAAATATTCTCCTGATCCTCCTCTAACTCAGGCTCTTTAATGTAGTCACCCTCATCAAAATATCAAGGAAGTTCATCAAATAGAGGGGAAGAGAGCTTACCATGCATTTGTCCCTCTTCATATTGCTATAACATCTGCATATACGCAAGACCTGCATCTTCTCCACTACTGATAAGGTCTTCACAAGGAGCATCAATGATGATTTCTTCTTCGTTGTTGCCCACTACAGCCTCTTGAAGACTTGTAGATTATATCTTTTGCTCCTCACTTGCCTCTTGCAAAATAGGTTCTTCCTTGAGAAGGGGCAAAATGGAGAAAACATTTGGAAGAGGAAGTAGTCCTTGAGCTAGAATCAAAGGATTCTCCTCTTTCCACTTGGTCAGCACTTCATCAATATCAGGTGTGGCCTGATATCTCTCTTGGAAATGTGTAGGTGGGGTGTGTTTAGACATGGATTGTGGTATTTGGTCTAAACCATCCATTACACATTGGCTGAGGAATCTCTCTTTGGATTCCAACTCTGCAATTCTCTTGGCCAGATCTTCTTGGAAAAGCTTCTCCTGGAGGTCACCAGCATAATCATCAATAGGAGCAGTTTCAGCTTCTTCAAGGTTTTGAGAAAAACCTCACTTCTCTTTTTCCTTGTTGTCCCATGATTCCACTATTTTCCCCCAATTCAGGATCTCAAAATTAGAATTTTTCTCTTATGAACAGGCAGCAACTTTGTTTTCTCCAAGGTCACGGGGCTCCTCCACAAGTTCTGGAAATTTTATCTCTCTATCAAGGAGGAGCATCATACTAGCCTCTAAATATTCAATTTGATTGGCTAGATGGTCCTGAAAGAGTCTTTCTTTGAGGTCTCCAACATGATCCTCTCCAAAGCTCAGAGCTAGTTCCTTGCAGTCCTTCCTCCAACTCAAAATCTGTGCATTATGTTGAAGGACTTGGGGATGTTGGGGAATGCAAGGAAAACACTATTGGTGCATTGGAGGAGCCTTTTGAAGAGGGACATGCTAGCTGGCAATACTCTTTTCCATGGAGAATTCATGATTTAATGAGCTCAGAAGGTTCATTTTCAAGGGAGGCTATTTTGATGTAATCTAGTGTTGGAAAGCTAGGCACATGGGATTGGGAGCAGTTGTATTTGATAAGCTGGAGTGAGCAAGTGCAATCTGATAAAATAGATTTGGTGTAAAAGAGAGGGTTTTCTTCAGGATAGGAGGGGGTGCATAAGGCTGACTACCTTGAATAGATGGATTTCTCCATTTTTTTACCTCCTCTTCCATGGACTGCAAGGCCTATGCTTGCCTAAACAAGCACTCTTGTTCATACATTAGCTCCTGCTGATATTTATACTGCTTTTCCAATCTGTCTATTTCCATTGTCTGCCTCTCAAATTCTAGCCCCACTTCTTTTATCATTGCAAGGCAACTAAGAGAGCTACTTGAGGGGATTCTCTGAAATTTTTTAGTCTGATCTAAATTATATGAAGGAAAACTAGACCCATGATTTTGTGCAAAAGGATTATACATACAAGAAATGATTTCTAATGGCACTAGGCTACTTAACTAGTAGATTTAAATTAGAGTCACCAGATGCTGAGGGTACTCAATTTGCTATAACAGGACCAGCATCAATCTTGAAACTTTACTTCATTGAAAACTTGTATCCCACTAGGCATGGCAGAATTGTTGACGTGCATGATGCTGTATTGGTGGTTCTTCTACTATAATAGGATCAGTGACTAACCCTGCAACTTTACTAAGTGATCAAATTGAGTCCCATTGGGTATGCCAGAAACTATTGATGTAGAATATTGCACCCTTGGTAGGTGGTTGAGCTCTTACCTTCTTCACGCAACAATGGAAACTCCCCTCTCACCTGTGGGACCATTGAAGCTACAGGGGAGAGTCTTTAGATGAGGGCTAGCTTCCTCTAATGTATCATTTAGGCCCTGGTTTCTCCTACTACTAACCAATAAAATGAAAAAGGGGGGGATGAAAAGGGAGAAGGAGATGCTAAAAACAAAGCCTAAGCCTAAAAAAGAAAAGAGGTGATACACCAAAAAATGTGATGCACTCAGGCCCAAACATACACTTTTCACCAAGAACCAGCGCCCATACACTTCATCTATCATGAGAAAACCTTCTGCATCAGTGGGTCAGGGGTCTGTGGAGATATAAGGAGGAAATAACTACTAGAGGTATTCTAAGATGCACTGCAGCAGCCTATCCACTTCACCTATACTCCTCTAGGGACACTTCTGATAGACACGTAAAAGGAAAACTCAAAAAATGCACCAGACGTGCTGAAATCATTCTATAGAAGAATTAATAAAATGACTTAATAAAAAATCAAGGCATAGACACATACTAAAGATGAAAAAAACTTAGAATGGAGGTAAAAATGTTGTGTTTCGATTCAAGGTAAATATTTGGCAAAGCTCTACCTTACAAGCTTGAGAGATTTTTGGGCAAAGTTTTGCCTTAAGGCTAAGAGCGGATCTTTTCTCCAAAGAGAAGTTTACAATATATAGGAAGAGGAAGAGAATCTTGGCACTTCTTGGAAAGATTTTTTGGCACTCATTTCTGCAAGTGGCCCATGTGCCTTATGAGCATTGGGAAGAGCAATCCACTCAAAACATCAATGAGCTACACCCTTTGTCTACTTGTAATGCCACTTCTTTAAGGTGATCACATAGTTTATCTACTCATAAATGCAAAATGAAGAAAACCAGTTGCACTACTAGCTATTTGTGCCTCTTAATGGTCAATTCACATGCACTGTCTCATCTACCAAAATAACTTCTTGACTTGACGCCTCCCAATTGTTAATTCGCAAGCACTGTATCATCTGCCAAAATAACTTCTTGAATCGGCACTTCCCTTCACCACTTGGACTATCTGCCTACTCTTACACTTGGCACTTTTGTCTTTTCCCTACCTTGTCTCTTTTTGGCTCTTTTGGCCCTCGAGCTATCTCTGAGTGGGTCACTGCATTCCTTGGGCTCCTTTCATGATTTGGCACTTAGGCAGTTCAAAAATAATGGCTACTTCACTGTGTTAAATTTGATATTCACGTGACCATCACCCAATGGCTAGTTCATCTGCTTAAGTTTGATAGCTTTTGGGATGTCACCATAGAAATGAATAGATTCATTCAAAATCAGAAAATGAAATGGCCTAGAATAATAGGGACAAGAGGGGACCAATTTTTGGCCTATTGGGCAAAAAATGGTCAACAAATTGGTGACTCCCAGGGGAAGCATGCCTAATATTCTTAAAGACCAGTTGCCTTGCAGTCCATTAGGCATGGAGTCAGATGTAGCTATGAAGAAAGGTTAGCAACAGCCCCAAAGATCCAAGAATTAAACATGAAGCTTTTTACCCCACACGCAAAGGGAAACACACAAGGCTAAAAACACTATCTGTGCAACTGCACTTAGGGAAAGCAGGAAAAGAAATTGAAAGCAAACTACTATATATAGCTAACCAAGAAAATTCACCTCCCTCCTAGATCAAAGGGAAAATTTCTTATGTCCCCTTCTTGGTGAGAAGACTTATGGTGTTAGGCAAGTTGCTGAATGAAAATGAGATTTGGTGACCTGCTCCTCTTAACTGTCACCTAAGTTGGCTGGTATCTGAGTGGATCAGATTCAAACATGCTTATAACATATATGTGCTTTACTTGTCCCTGGAATCTTGTTGAATTTTTATCCTTCATACTGGTGCTCTTCACCAAGAAATCAATGGCTACTAACTCATCACCGTTAGCCCTTTGATGTGCATAATCCCCTTACAGCGCATCATGGTCTGACCCATTTCCTTCTGCCTTATTGAAGACCCTATTAGACTCATCCTCTACTTCCTCTTAGCCTTTTTGAAGAAGGGTGACTATGATGATGTATGAAATGGACTCACAAAATGATTTATCATCCCACAGAACATCACCTCTTTGTTCAAAACTCTCTTCTTCAAGGCCTTCCTCCAGGAAGACAGACCTCTCCTTTTCCTCCTCCAACTTAGGTTCTTCAGCATAGTCATCCTCCTCATCAAAGCAATAAGGAAGTTCATTGAATAAGGGGGAAGAGAGCACACCATGCTTTTGTTCCTCCTCATATTGCTAGAACATCTACATATATGCAAGACCTGCATCTTATCCATTGTCGATGGTGTCTTCACAAGAAGAATCAATGATGATTTATTCTTCATTGTCATTCATGATAGCCCCCTAGAAATATGTAGATTGGATCTTATACTCCTCACTTGCCTCTTAAAAAATAGTTTCCTCCTTGAGAAGGGGTGAAGTGGGAAAATTGTGTGGAAGAGGAGGCAGTGCTTGAGCTAGAATTGAATGATTCTCCTCCTTCCACTTGGTTAGCACTTCATCTATATCAGGTGTGGCCTAATATTTCTCTTGGAAATGTGTAAGTGGGGTGTGTTTATACATGGAATGTGTCATTGGGTCTAAACCATTCATCACACACTGGCTGAGGAATCTCTCTCTGGATTCCAACTCTACAATTATCTTGGCTAGATCTTCTTGGAAGAGCTTTTCCTAGAAGTCACCAACATCATCATGAACAAGATCAGCCTTAGCTTCTTCAAGGTTGAGAAAAACCTTGCTTCTCCTCCTTCCTACCCCATGATTCTACTATTTTCCCCCAGTTTAAGATATCAAAATTGGAATTTTGCTCCTGTGAACAGGCAGCAACTTTGTTTTCTCCAAGGTCTTGGGGCTCCTCCACAAGGTCTGGAAGTTTTATCTCTCTTTCAAAAAGTATTCTCATCCTAGCCTCTAAATCTTCAATTTGTTTAGCTAGGTTGTCCTGAAAGAGTCTTTCTTAGAGGTCACCAATATCATCATGTTGAATAGGAGTAGTTTTGAGAGAGATGTGCTGGTTTGTAGAGTTTCCTCCAAAAGAAGATTCACAATCAAAGGAGTTTAGAAGGTTCATCTCCATGGGGGGTTGCTCTAATGCCCTTTGATGTTGGAAAGCTAGGTGCATGAGATTGAGAGTAGATGTGTTAGATGAGCTAGAGTGGGTGAGTGTTATCTGATAGAAAGGATTTGGTGTAAAAGAGGGGGATTTATTCATAATAGGAAGGGGAACACAAGGTTGACTACCTTGAATAAATGGATTTATCCATTTTGCTACCTCCTCCTCCATGGACTGCAAGGCTTGTTCTTGCCTAAACAAACACTCCTCTTTATACGTCGGCTCCTACTGATACCTGTACTACTCCTCCAATCTATCAATCTCCATCATCTGCTTCTCTAATTCTAGGGCCATTTCCCTTATCATTGTATGGCAACTAGGAGAGTTGCTTGAGGTGATTCTCTAAAAATCTTGAGTTTGATCATAGTCATATGAAGGAAAACAAGACCCATGATTTTGTGCAAAGGAATTATACATACAAAAGGTGATTTCTTAATGGCACCAGGGCTGCTTAACCAGTTGATTCAACTCAGAGTCACCATTGGTGTTGATGCAAAAGCCTCCAAAGGTTGGTTGGTTGAAGAACACACCAAAAATTCTTCAACTCTTTGGATAGAACTTGTCCTAGTTGGTCCCACTGGGCATGCCAAAAACTGTTGACATAAGAAATTACACCTAGTGGCAGGGAGTCAAATTCCTACCTTCTCTTCACAACATGGAAACTCCTCTCTCACCTGTGGGATGACAAAGCATGAGAGGAGAGTCTCTAGGTAAGGGCTAGCTCCCTTTGATGCATCATGTTTATTCCAGGCAAAAAGCTAAATATAGGTATATACAACTATAACAAAGGGGGGGATGAAAAGGGAGAAGAAATGTAGAAAACAAACAACCTACTCTAAAAGAGGCAATGCACCAAAATAAAGGTTGAACTTCACACATCCACTCTTGAAATCAAGAAAATGCGTACATACACTATGCATTTGGGAGAAGGACCAGGCTGGTAAGACTGGCAGGGAGGCTCAAATGGAAAATCCAAAATAGAGATCACCCAAGGTGCTGTGAAACACACACTTATGAAGTAATTTTCATCTACTCCTTCACTCCCAAATATTGCTCTTCTCCTGTCAACTACAATAATGGTGCCTTGTAGACAGCAGGTCTGTTGGTGTTGAACCTGTGAGAGCATCAAAAGACAATGACTGGAAACAAGAAAACATTCAATGCATACACATAAATGTCTATCCAAATGGAGGTAAAAAAATACATTTATATTGATCTAGGTGAAATTTTTTAGAGCTTCACCCTTTACAAATGTGCAAGATCTATTCAATAATGAGAAGTTTGTGATATATATGAGAAAAGCAAGAAGAGAACTTGGTGCTTCTTTTGGCAAGTTGCAGGTCATGTCCCTCATTAGGAAGAGGAAACACTGCAGTCGATGTCATCATTGTAGAAGAAACCTACTAAAACCATGTTGTGTAGTTGCCAAACTTGACTTTGGCATTTAACATTAATGTCAAAATGTAGGCTACATCTCCTTTCTACCTACAAGCTAAAATTTCCTATTAAGCTCTATGGTTTATCCCCTTTTAAAAGCTTGGACCATGCCTCTTGTAGTTCACACCATCTACCACTTAGACTACTTTGTCATCTCAACACCTTGTCATTCCTCTTGTCTTGTCACTTTGGCTTTGTCTTCTATCTTTCTTGTCTTTTCTGGCTGCTTGGCCCCTTTGGGTGAACTCCTTGGTGGGTCACTACATTTAGGCCCTTTTTCCTTTTTCAATGTTTGAAAACCCAACAGTGATTCTATTTCATTAAATTTTATGGCCTCAGAGATGTCAGGTCCATCTTGGCAGTCGGGTCCATGCTGGTAGCCTTTGGGCTATCTTTCATCTGTCTACATCACCTTCCTAGGCACTTTTGCCTCCTTGTAGGCACCTTTCCTTGTTAAACAGGTCCATGCTGGCTTTAGACTACTGACAGGCCTTATATGTCTTTTATGGACTGCCTTAGTCTCTTTGCAGCTAGCCTTGGATGGTCTGTGGCTGCTCCCTGGGTTTTGTATATTCCCTACAGACTTTTGTCTTTGGACATTTCTCGTGGACAAAAAGTCCATGAAAATTCCCCAGGCTCATTTGTGTTTCCCCCCACAGGATTTTGTCCACAGATGTTTTCCCATGGATAAAAATTCCACATAAATTGTTCCACTGGTTTGACTTTGCTTTGAGCTGTGGGCTTCGTGCGCGAACATTTCCCACAAACAAAAATTCTACAAAAATTCTGCCTACTTTGCTTTAGTGTATATGTGCCCAACCCTGTTGCATTTGTTTTGAGCCACACTTGCATCCTTCCTTTTGATGTTAAGCTGTGGGCTTCAATGAACCAAGGACGTTGACTATTGACTTGAACCTTTTCCATTGAACTGAAGCCATTGAACCAAAATTTGGTTCAACCATTCAAGGTTCAAAGGAGCATGCTGATGAACCAAAAGCCAAGCCTAATGAACTCTTTGCATTAAACTGAATGTTGAACTTAAGCCATTGAACCAAGTCCATTGAACCAAGAACTTGGTTCAACAATTCAATGGTATGAAATTTCAATGCATATTGAACTGAGGTGCTTGAACCAAACGGCAAACCTTTTGACTTGAACTAAGCCCATTGAACCAAAATTTGGTTCAATGGTTTGGTTCAATGATGTTGAAATGAGATGCTGAATTGAGATGAACCAGGCTAAACTGAGCATGAACCAAGATGGACTTTACAACTTGAATATGACTGGCTTCGAAAAGAAAGAGAAGAAGTTGACCATAATTTTGCCAAGGGAGCAAAAATTGGTCAACAAGTTATTTTCTCTAAAATAATGGCACAAACTACACTCTTTTAACCAATGATCTAGACAAAGGTGAATTAAATAACCACACTAGACAAAGACTCACAAAGGTATTATTGAAATGGGTAGATTTTTTGAAAACATAGACTCTATGAAAATGGTCCCATGAAAAAAGTTTAAAAATAATTTGAGTAGCATACCAACACTAAAATACTAAAAAGATGTGATAAATACTTGCTTCAAGGCTCTAAGGCAAAATGGTTTGACAATATTTTGGTAGCATAACCATACTCTCCTCAACTCAAATGACACACACACACACACAAAGTTTGAAAAATATCCAAGGCAAAAGTGTTGTATCAAATAGACTTAAAACAAATGGTAAAATAGGATGGCTAGTACAAAATGTAGCATAGGACTCAAAGTGTGAGTGATATGCAAGATGACCTGGGTCCTAGCAAATGATGAAAATGATTATGATTCTAAAAATGGCCCTCAATTCAAATTGGAAATTGAACCTAAGTTCCCTTAAGTTTGGTGTAAATGATGAACCCACTTAACACATCAACCTTATAACCTTACAAATGTGCAATATTAAATTTAAATTATAAATGGACTTAATAAAATTGGGTAAATGGTCTAGACTCTAATGGGAAACATAACTATGCCAAAAATGGAAGATATGACACAAATTTTATGATAATTTGTTGAACAAAGAAAATGGTGATTTTCACTTGGGCAGCATAATTCTTCCTTGTTCAAGAAAATGTTCTACAATGTGTTTGGTTTATGTAACATTTTATTAATAAATAGTTTCAACTCCAAACAAGACCAAGTAATATAAGATAAATACAAATCAACTAATTAATCATCTTAAACCCTGAACTAATAAGGTATGGTAATGTGGGGTTAACTAAACTAACAATTTTTTGAACATCTAGATGGATCAAATACATATGAATATCATGGCATCATACAAAGTAAGTGCATGTAATTTGGGTCCATGTTATATGGCTTATTGTAAAAAGGTATTTCCCTTCTTAAAACCACTACATATATCACTTACTTAGTGCAGTATGATGTCCAACATGCTCAAACATCCCAAGATTAGATTCTATTAACAAAGGTTGTTTAACATCTCAAATCACCATCATAGTGAGGGGATCCCAATTTATATACCCCCCCCATGGAGAGGGGTTGAAGATAATTCTAGGAGATGAATTCCCAAGTCAAGGCTCATGTATAGAATTTATGGGATGTAATGAAGTTCCTCTCACAAGCCAAGATGTAATTAAATAAAAACTAATTAAAAGAGATTTATGGTTGTTTCTAGATCACCCAAGCCATGTGGGTCTTGGGGAGATCATTCACAACATGTACTTTACACCTTTAGACTAAGGCACAAATTTTAAATAAAGATGGAACTTTTGATCCCACAAGTTCCTTATAGGGGATGGGGGTAGAGCATACATGCACAAATTCCTTTTTTTTCAAACATAACTAACTAAGAAAATAATGATAAACAACTTTCAAAAACATTGAAGTGAGTTCAATTTTAAATCAATAAATAAAAGATTTGGTGGTATTCTTTATCCACTTGGATTTAAGTTGTAAAATCTTTAAAGAATAAGCATAAAGACATTCAAATAAGCATCTAAGTGTTTCCTTAAGCACTAAAATAGAGGTTAAATATATTATATTAAGCTTGTTTTTGTCACTTTTTAAGTAGGACCTATAGGATAATGGTTAGCATGTTGTTTAGCCTTAAAGCACTTTTTCAAATGAATCAAGTAAATTTTCAAATTGAGCTCTCAGGTTCACATAG
>JARHVA010002450.1:1327500-1335000 GCA_037957365.1 Torreya grandis
TTCATCTCACCACTTGTGATAATACCAAATAAAAATAGAAAATGGATAATATGTATAGATTATAGAGATATTAATAAATCCACCATAAAAGACTATTTCCCTTTGCCCTTCATAGACTAAGTTATAGATAATTTGGCTAGGAAGAAGTACTTCTCATTAAATGGGTTTAGTGATTATAATAATATAATAGTAGCTCCAAAGGATCATGATAAAATAGACTTTACATGTACTTGGGGGAGATTTACATATAGGGCGTTACCCTTTTGTCTATGTAATGTACCTAGTACCTTTTAGAGGGTAGTTTTAACTACTTTTATTGATTTAACCAATGATAATGTAGAATTTTACATTGATAATTTTACTATACATTTTGATTATTTTTATGAAGCCTTAAATAATTTAGATAATGTAATAATGAAGTGTGAGAAGCATCAATTATTCTTAAGACATGAGAAATGTATGATGATGGTTTATTGGGGGATTTTCCTAAGCCATCAATTATCATCTCAAGGCATATAAGTTAATCAAAAAAATATTAAAGTCATTTATAACCTACCTTCACCTAAAAATAAATTTTGTATCAAAAACATTCTATGACATGCAAGGTACTATAGACATTTTATAGAAGACTTCATTAAAATTTCTATACCTATTCTTTCTTCGCTTACTAAGGATAACAAATACTTTTGGACTAACAAGTGTCAATAGGATTTTGAATAAATAGAATATAAACTAATCTCTTCTCCAATTTTAAGAGGTCTTAATTAGGAACAACCCTTATACACATACAAATGCCTCTAACAATGTAATGGTAGAAATACTTGGACAAAAATGAATTCCATTTAATATATTAATAAAAATCTAACTTCCATCAAAATAAATTATACCACTACTATAAAATAATTCTTACATATCATATATGCCATGAACAAGTTTCATCAGTATATCATTGGATATAATTTTTTTATTTACATAGAGCATTCATCTATAAAAATACTTAATGAATAAACCACTAGTAGGAGGTAGGGTCATTATATGGCTACTCCTCTTATATGCATTTGACATTATAATTATTGAGAAGCCAATAAAATTTTATGTGTTTTTTAAATTTTATATCAAGGTTAAATGTTTTAGGTGAATATGAACTAGTTTAAGATATATTCCTAGACTAATAGTTCTTCATAATTTTAGCATACTTACCATGGCTTGGTGATACATAAAACTATTAATCCAAGAGAAATTTTCCTTATGATTTTATGAATAAATAAATAAATAAAGCATTTGGTTAGGAGTAGTTCTCACTTATAATGTATTAATGGTGTTATGTTTAAATGTGAACCTAACTTAGTGATTCATAGGTGTGTAAGAGATGAGACTTTTGAAATTATAATGGCTTAACATGATGAAATAGAAGGAGGCCACTATTAATTCAAAATGAATATTCATAAGATCCTTAGGGTTGTATATTACTAACATTAACTTCATATAAATGTAAGAGATATGTATGGTAGTTTTATCCTCTAAAATGATGGGGAAACCAAACTTGGCTCATTAAATGCCTCTCCATCCTCAACTGGTTCTAGGACCTTCTAAGAAATGGGGATTGTCTTTTTTTTATTGTTTACCCACCATCCTAAGGAAAATAATACCTCCTTATATGCATATAATATGTCACTAAATGAGTATAAATACAAGCTCTACCCTTTCTAAGATAATAATTAATTATTTTTTACTTTAGAACCATGCAGTGGTTTGGAGCACCAAGAACCATAGTATCTAATCAGGGCCCAAAATTCATACCCAATATGATCAAATACTTCATAAATAATTATCATATTATTCATAGGAAATCATCACCATAACACACACAAGTTAATGGTCAATTTGAGGTCACTAATAGGGAGCTAGATAATATCTTGACCAAGATAGTCAGCATCAATAGAAAGGATTGGGAAAGAAAATTACCTAAGGTAGTATGGGATTGTAATACTACATGGAAAACCATCGCATATTTCTCACCATATGAGTTTGTGTTTAAAAAAAATACCTTCCTCCCAATTTATTTTGAATTTCAAACCTTGAGGATAACAACAAAGTGGGCATATATTTGGATGAAGGACAAAGAGAAAGGATCATTCAGTGAAATGAACTTGTTGAGATGATATTATGTTTTTCATCAAACTAAGCTTCTAAAACATCAGAGGAAATAGTGGCATGAAGCTCATATCAAAGAAATTAAAATCAAGGAAGGAGATTAGAATTTGTTATTTGATTCAAAGCACCAACATTTTAAACTAAATATTTGTATGATATTGTTAGGACCCTATAAAATGAAAATATCTTTGAAAATGGATCAATTCATCTTCTACCAATTGATGGGAATAAGAGAACACTCTTAGTCAATGGACATAGTCTAAAACTTATCACAAAACTCCATAAAAAGAAGAATTATTAAATAAAACGTAGTCTCAAGATGAATTTGGCTACAATGGAGAACCTTGTTCCCCCATTCTAGTAAAAAGAAGAGATTTTAAAAGCTTAATAAAGGAGGATGATTGAAAACCAACAAATGGCAATCCTCCTCCCTAAAAAACAACTATTATTTTGTGTGTGTGTGTGTGTGTGTGTGTGTGTGTGTGTGTGTGTGTGTGTGTGTGTGTTTGTGTGTGTGTGTGTGTGTGTGTGTGTGTGTGTGTGTGTGTGTGTGTGTGTGTGTGTGTGTGTGTGTGTGTGTGTGTGTGTGTGTGTGTAGGTATGAAATTTTGAAAACCATATATGGAAACTTTTCAAGGAATAAAGAAATAAAATTCATGATTATATATGTTGTATATGCTCTTTTCATCTCATTGATGTGTTTTTTTAATATGATAGGTGGTAGTCAAAGTAGATAAATACAATATCACTACTAAGTTGTGGTAATTTATACTTTATTTTTTATATATAGTACTAAAATTAAGTTATTAAAATTTCACATCTATCCATTTTTGAAAATATATCTTTCCAAAATGAAAATATACCAAAAAGGGGTTTATTAAAAGGTTATTTCAAAAAGTAAAATTGCCCTTTCAAAGGAAAGGTAAGAATTATGATGTCTCCTAAGTAGTAAGAGTGACATATTGTCTCCATAATGATAGGACATAAGCAATCATGTGGAAAATATTTTTTGGAAAATAATAATGATGAGGATGTCAGCTTATGCCACCTACCAAAAAACATTAGAAAAAATAATTGAAAAATCACATGAGGGAAAGGATGCAAAATGATTTGATGTGCTTCCCAATATATCTACATGAATCAATAATTTCCTTTTCATTCCTCAAATGGTCATGTCTACTGATTGTTTTGAGCTTTGGGATATGACTAAAGCTAAGGGTAATTTAATGTAGGTATTAATTAAGCATCCCACACTTATTTTTAAATCACTTCTCATATCAAGGCCTACTTTATAGATATACAAAAATTCAACCTTTACAAGTATCTCTTCATAGTATTTTCTAAATGTCATATAACTCTATAAATAGGGAGCCATAGAACATGGGGTAGAATAATAAATTTGAGCCAAAATCTACATGTTTTTTACTCAAATATTAAGAATTAGCTTCCATGTTTGAAGAGGAAGTATGGTTAGAGTTTATGAATAAATTCCAATTACATGATGAATGGATTGTCAAATAATTCATCATCAAAGTCAATAATAATCACACCAAGGTTAGAAGTGTTAAAATTATAAGCATATAGGATATTAGTGAGATTTTAGGGATTACAAGTGAGGAAACTGAAATTAAAATAAGGTACACCTTTATGGAGTTGATATAAGTATTTCATGAGAAATGGGTACCTATTCCTGAGATAATTTTTAACCCTAAATGGGTTGCTAAGGTAATGAATAGAGAGATTCTACTTGAGCCCTAAAAATTAATTGCATTTTGGGTGATCAAATATTTTACTTGTGGTAAGAAGTATAAATCTCTTGGTTGTGATGAAATGAAAATCCTTACATTATAAAAGGACTTCATAAGCTTGAGTGGAGGGTGAATTTCCCAAAATTTCTGCATGGAATTATTTACATCATAGCATAAAAATATTTACAAGGGATTTATTCCATCCAACATCAGGGCTTATTCAAATAATTTTCCACCACCATTTCATGAATAAACAATATGGATAGGTTACTTGGGAAGAATTCATAATAAATAATATAAAGATTAAATATGAAACTAAGAAAAAACCTCTCTATTCCTCTCTTACATTGAAATCTATCCTAAATAAAGGAACTTCTATTTATGATCCAATTCTAAAGGTAGGAAGGCAAAAAAAATTCAAAAATAGGTTCACTTAAACCTAGCTCTAAGGAAACCATGGAGACAACCACTATAAATTATTTTATCTTGGATACTTTTAGGAATATAAATTATCCCCATGGATATCACTAAATAGGATCCTAAGGAGGATTTCAAGAAGAAATACTCCAAGGGAGGACCCTAGGCCAGTAACTCTACCAAAGAGAACAGGAACAAGAATTATATTAGATGAGGAAGATGACCAAGTGAGAGATGATATAAATATCCTTATAAGTTTAAACCTAGAACACCATGTTTATGTTCCAAGTACTAATGTATTTCTAGTAGCTGAAACCATTGAAGAAGAACCCATGCATGAATAAATAAAATAAGATACCTTAATTGGAATCAAGGAGCTATCCACTATGATAGGGGTATTTGAATAAATTATAGTAGGATATCCTCCACCATATTCATCTTATACACCACTTCATAAAGGGAATTCCCTATTTTAAGAAGAAGAGATTCATTCTTCTAATCATGATGAGGAAGTAGAAGTATATCAATCCCTCATTCTCTCTAAATTTGATACTATTATACGAAATAAATAGGAATAAATATCCTTCCTTATAATGAATCAAAAAGGTAAGAAAGATGCTATCTCATATTTACAAAAATAATTAGAACAAATTAATATTCAGTCATTATATAAAGATAGTGAGATTGTGTCCATGAAAGAAAGAGTGGATAGGCTAAAACCACAAGTATACCAAATGATTTAGACATAGTTGTCTTATCATGAAAACATTACCAATTTTAATGATACCTTTCAACAATTAAAAAGGCTCAAGATATAAAGTATGAAATTAAGAATATATTTTGAAGAAGAAAAAACTAGATTCTACCCTCCAAGTAGCTTATGATCTAAGAGAGAAACTTTTAGCCTACAAGAGACCAACCTTAACCTATACTATTTTTCTATAAGAAAAATTACATAGATGGAAACTACTAAGAATTTATTCTGGACTAACTCATCACTTGGAGGATGAAAAAAAAAATCATGGAAGATTACCAAACTAGTACCCCAAATTAACAATATTTGGTTTATGAATTTTATCTATGTGGTTTTATCTTGGGTCATATTCATTATTTATTGATCAATATATTAATAAGATAATATAAAATTAGAGGATACAAATCCACTCTACAAAATAAAATAACATGGAACACAAGGACTGATGAAATTTTTTGAGTAGGAAAAAACTATGGACCTTTAAGAGTTTAATTTCCTAATGCAAAGGAGAAAATATTTCTACTTAGAAAGATTATTTAATATCCAACATTCATGTAAAATTGTCCATGAGTTCTATAACGAATCACCATAGATTTTTAAGAATTTTTGTAGAACTATTTTAATGAAGCGTTAGATGTATATGATAAGAGATGGGATACCTTTGAATATCCCATTCAAATGAAGAGATGTGATTTCACCTACTAACCTTAGATGTATTTTTAGAAGATATAGGTTTATTGTTGAGATAATTTAATAATTTAGGTAAGTGTATGATCAGGAATTGATAGGTATGAGATTCAAAACTCTAATCATCCTTATCACTATGTATGCATGGTAGAATCTATCACATCAGTCCATTGAGTAGTTTAAAAATGGAGATTAGTAGCACAAATTCATAAAGGTTTTGTAGATCCACTTGAAAATAATTTGGACACATACTATGATGTTTATGATTTCAATCATAATTTTGAAAGGAAAGTGATCAATAATTATCACGGGAGAGATTATCTTAGAAGAGGAATTATAAGAAGTAAAGTTTGGTGAAATGATGAGTCCATAAAATGTCTCACTATATCCAAACAATAACTCTATTTTTTCTCTATTAATTTCCCTATTAATGGATTTGAATGTTAATTTTAAAACTTATTGATAATATAAATTATATAATGAATATGTTTACCTTGGTTAGTATGTATGATTCTATGTCACTTGTTTTACCACTATGTTCTAATCTTTTATATGTAAAATCCATCAGTTTTATACGTACAAGTTGCATATACATATTATGATTGAATGCTTTTATATTTTGTAGACACATAAACCATTTTAATATATTTCAAGAACATTATGGAATAATTTAGGCTATATCTAGAGTCTATCAGTTTAGCTCTAAATTTTGATGGTTTAGTTATGGATTCTACCAGTTTGGCTCCAAACTCCACCAATCTAGCTTTAGAGTGTGCTAGTATATCTCTGAAGTCACTCTGGATAGAAACAAAGCTCATGGAAAGAATTTTTTTCATTAGTTTACTAATTAATAAATCATCCATGCTTGATTAAATAACTTTCTAAGATATTTTGGATTAATTCCATGATCATGAGGACACTTACCAAATATAGTATTTATGTTAATATATAGTATTTTTTTTCCAAAGGAATCACTATGAAAATTATGGAAATTGGTTACTAGATCATACATGACTAAAATTAAATATATTTTATTTATCCAAAGCTAAAATATCTCTACATGAAAACCTACACATCTCTTCAACCATTTCATCTTGAAATGTGGAACGAGGTTGTAAAATATTTTTTATTTTTAAATTAAATTAGATGTAGTTAGAAATATTCTTAGAGAATAGTTATTATTGTCAGTTATTTTAACCACAATGGGATATATAACCAACATCTCTTGGTTGATTAAAAATAAAAGCATTTAAGAAGATAGGATAGATATTAAAAAAAGTTTTTGAAGTATTTTCCAGATTGTAAGAATTTTTTCTTGAGTTAATGAAGATTTAATGTTATTAAAACACAGTCTAATATGCATTTGGTTCTTAGGAAGAGAAAGGGCACACTCAGTAGAGGAACTAGAATTATTTATGGTATTTTACATTCTATATTATTATTATTTAATATTTTACATATTTTATGATCAAAAGTGTGGTTTGATATAACCTACATGTCTTTATGTATGTGTTTTCTTATGTTTTAAGATATTTTTAGTCTCTTGAATTTCAATATTCTCTTCCTAAGCATTTACTTCCAAAGCATTATTTTAACTCATCAAATATATTAATTTGTGTTTTCCTTTACTAGCAAGTGTGTTCATTTACAAATAGTTTCCTTTATAATCAAAGTGTGTTTATTTTTAAATCAAGTGTATTTACTTCTCAAGTCAGCATTTCAATTTCATATTAGCATGTT
>JARHVA010002450.1:1340000-1382500 GCA_037957365.1 Torreya grandis
ATATTCTCATTTTATTTACTTTCAAAATTTCTTTTTAGTTATGTTATATTGTGTTTCAATTCTTATTTTCTAAATTTCCATCCCATGTTATAAGATTATGACACATGATGAGCTTTGGGTGGGGCATATGTATACATATAATATTTTTCACTTTATTAATTTATTGATTTTGTTTCTTATAGTGTATTTTTAAAACATCAATATCCCTGAGTGCACACCTAAATGGTACACTAATAATGGGGTGGGAGTGGCTCATGGTTGCCATAGACCTTGTTGTTCTATCCTATTACACCATTACTACTATCAGTGTGACCTCCTACCAGTTTATATTAGTCTATCCATTCACATTATTTTATACCCAAATTTGATATATTCCCTATATCTTATGGTATTGGCCTATTTAATACCATTTTTTTGTTCCTTTACCCTTCCTATACTATATTGGCTAGCCTACTATTATTCTGATTGTGCTTTCTAACATTTGTATTGTATTAGTCTGGATGATACCATATTGTGTTAGCTAGCATATTTCAATTACATTAGCATGTTTAATACATTAAAATTATATTTTAGGGTAATTTTTGGGTGTTTTAATAATATATATAGGGTCACATTTCATACCTAACATATCGTATCACATTCATACAATCTAGTTTTTCTCGCTTTTATAACCTAAGGAAGTATATAGTATATTTTGTGGTTTATAACCTTATCTTTTAGGTCTTGTCTTGTGATGTCATTTAATATAAATAATATGATTCATTATGAGTTCCTATAAAAGCATATATAGGTCTTCATACAACCATTTGAGGTATTACACCAACAATAATCTATTACAAAGACCCATTTGAGCCAAGGGGGAGATTGAAGAATTGATGGATCCACCCCAAGATAAGTATTTATATCCCTATATTTTTTCCTTTATTTAATTATTATATTATATATTCATTATACATTATATCAATGTCTATGTATTTATGTGTCCTTATTTAGGATCTTCCCTATACCAAATAATTTTGTGTAGATATATGACTATTTAAGATTTCCATTAATCATTTTAGGTTACATAGTACCTCATCTAGGATAATTTCACCTAACCCATTTAAAACCATCTAACCCATAATTTAATTTTTTTGTACCCCTTTTATAACCAATTTGTTTACTTTCATATTTACACCCATTAACATTTGTTGAGGTTTAGTGAGAGATATATGTTTGTGTCATATGTTTAGGATTTAAAACCCTTTCTTATTTATATTTTAGTTATATTTTACCCGTTACTATATATATATATATATATATATATATATATATATATATATATATATATAATTGGTATTGACCCAATTTTACAAGTATACATAGGATCTATTCAACTACCCATATTTGATTCCTAATATATTAAAATAAAGAGGATAGTTTTAGGTCATCATAGCTTATGCATACAAGAATCATCTCTCATCATGTAGGCATAATGATCACTCATAGATCAAATCACTATCTTCAAAATATTAAAATTAATGATATAATTTTAAAAATTTAATCTATTTATATGATTTGACTTTACACTATTACCTATGCACAACCTCTTTACTAATAATATTTATGAAACTTGTGCACATAATATATTTCAAACCATATATCACTAACACAAATCATAACTTTCATTATAACATACAAAACTTGATATTCCACATGATATTATTTCCAATATGACCTTTTCTGATTTACACATGAATAAATTCATTATTATACTCCTCATGTGATCATTTGTCCTAATCCTAGAATATAAGGAAACATTTATCCAATAACTATGATATGGTTAATATTACTTGAGATATTATTAATAATATTAGTACATTCAAATTGACCATAATTTTAATATCAAAGATATACCAAGGCCAAAATAATAATTAAATTTAACTCAACACATTGTGACTAATACATAATTCATGCATTATGTAAATACACAAAATTATAAGATTATAATTACCAATTTATAATTTTTATTAATGGTAAAAAAGGATTTCTGAAAGGGCCTAGACCATTGTACAACAATGGTCAACATATATGTATGTAATTACCATAATATAAGATCAATAAAAAAAAGGGATCCACGGCCCAAATTGAAATAAGGTTGCTAATCTTAGGAATAAACAACGAACTTACAAAAAACATAGGACTAAGATCATTTCAATTAATCCTAAATATTCCTTGTTTAGTTAGTCCATACAAAATTTTGAAACTATATGAGAGAAATTTCACTTCCTGTATGTAATTGGGGATTGGGATTCACACACCTCTAAAGTTCTCTGAATCCCATTGCCTACATCCTTTAGTGTCATTCTATTTTTAATTTCCTTGAAATTCAATCTTCCTCTCTTTAAATATACTTATCAGTAAACTAACTTATTTTCACTTCTCATTAATCTAAAAAATGATATAAAATTTATTTTTTTGATGGCTTTTTAAGGATAGACCATTAATATCCCTAAGGGATTATCCAAAGAGCTTCATAACTGATCTTCCATATCCATCAAGGTGTCACATTTTGATTCATAAGGTTGAATCCAATTTTAGGGCTACTATAACATTGATTTTATTACATAAAATTATTGGATGGAGGAATAATAATTGAAAAAATAGTTGATCCTACCATCTTAAATTATCTCTCATTCTTACAACATTGTTATGTCCTTATCCCTTTGTGTTTCAAGCTCCCCACTCTAATTTCTTCCCCATATTCTAATCATGTGAAAGTATATAATCTATTTATCTTCTTACCCTACTCCTTGACTTTTTTTTCCATAACTATAGGTTATTTATTCTAATAAATTTAGGTTTTTATTCTCACATTATTTAGTAACCTAGTATTTATGTTGATTTCTCTTATCCTTATTCCTCCATATCTTATATTCGTTATTCTTTAGTGTATCAAATATTATTTGATTACCTAGTAATTTAAAATTTAGTCACACTAAAGGGGCTTCTTTACAATCTATTTGTGATATTAAATATTCATACTTATACAAAAAATTAATTGATGTTTGTAGTTATTTATCAACAAAATTGTTTACACAAAACCTGAGATAGATTAATATTTTATTGGATTTGGTAACAACATCAAAAGAAATGTGTTATATGATGTTTTTTTTAATCCCCATCATCACTTAATCTTTATAATATTCTAAAGGTAGATATGGAAGTATTACTCATATTTTAAAAAGGTTTAATTTTTTCCTCATCTATATCAAAACACAATTTCCACTTTATTAGTAATAAACATGTTTTTATTTCACTCCCAATAATGTTCTGACATAGTCTTCTTAATTAGGAAAATATTTTAGCATGGTAAATTTTAGTGACCTACATAGAAATGAACTTGGGTTTTTTTTGGAAAATTTATATGTATTTAAAAGCTTTGGTCAAGGTTAATGGGCAATGTTTAGGTGTGTACTTAAATCAACATGTGAAATATAACTTACCATAGAAATTATGTTGATGTCTGACTATATAAAAAACTCATATATGGATGGTAGTACTTTTTTTGGATGATAGACCTATGTTTTATATGAAAGAAATTCCTTCACATGATAAAAATAAGTTGAATGATAGATATACTATCATTTGAAATCTATGTTGTTTCTCAATAGTGTTAATATCATTTGATACTATCGATGTCACTTAACATCCTTACTTTCATTCAATAATAATTCTATTACTCAACAACATTATTATATCTCAATAAAATTTAGCTCTATAACTTTTTTTTCACTTGAAAACATAGCTAGTAAATGATACCATAGTTATCTTATGAAAATTACATAGTCAAATGATAGTTACACTAGAAAATGACATTTTTGTTGTTTAACGGCTAACAATATTATGGGTAAGTGACAACTATGTTGGTGAGCAAAATAAGCACCTCTGGATGGTAGCTATGATAATATGCTTTATAAATTTAGTCTGTTAATGATTATATAGTACATATAATTTTTAATAATATCCTATTCACTTTTGATGTAGTGGTGAATTATATTTGTATGTATGACATTTATATTAAACAGTAGGCAAGTCAACCTAAAAAATTAATTTACATCTAGATAATCTAAGTCAATCTACATTGTTCCCACCTAATAAAATAGCCAAACACCTATTTATAAAACCAATATATTTATGAATTGATGACAAATAACAATTAAAATTTACCATAGATGCTAAGAAGAAAACTTTTACCATTGATTAGATATGAATTTGTCCTTTTGGTTTCTACTTCATGGAGGCCTAGTTTCTAAAAACATGAATATTTTATCTAGATCCTATAAATGTATCAATCAATGTGTTGTCCATCCTAGATTAGGATTTGTCAACTAGATTTCTTGGAACTATCAAATGGAATCCATCATTCCTACTGTGACATCCCATCTAGACCTTAATGGAAAATAATATGGCATTAATGATTAATTATATAATTTTTGATTTGGATTATTGATATCAATGCTATTGTAATTGAGTTAGCTTAGATTATGATATTTTGCATGTTAATATGTATTTAAAGAACTATTTTTATTGAAGAAATGTCTGATTGCATTGATTATTTATACATTCATATTATGACGTTATGGGTTTATTTCATGCATTATTTTTAATTTATTTTTTTCAATTATTTTGATACACACACACAATAGTGGACTAACTACCCTCTTTAATTGGTTGAGATGGATACATGATATTCTGTTCATTCCATTATAGTGTAATCTTTAGGGAGAGCATCATAGGGGAGAAGGTGACAAATCATCACAGTTTTAGGTAGATAGAGAGATATAGGAGAAATCACACACTCATGTAGTAATACTAAAATTATATTTATTTGGATTACATTTGATTTAAAAATTAATTGTAATAATATAGGGATAATTGTACATCATAGTCTAGTATGAATTAAACTTGGTACTATTTTTTATCATGTTGTTTTTGTTATACCCCTATGGAATTTGTGGTAGTCTCGTAACCTAAGTTTTTGATTTACCTACATAATCATATCCCTGAGAATGACTAAATAGTCATATCCATTATTTTTTTGATTAAAAATTATGAAGGTAAGGATCAAAGGTATAAATTTTATGTCTTCTAGTTTGAGCACTAATGTGATTATCATATTAAATAAATATCATTTATTATGGTTACTTGGAGTTATAGTTTTATTTTTCAACCACCCTATGTGGTGAATGAGTCATGCTCATTATTAATTGTTCTTAAAATACCTCATGTGGGTCAAAATGGCTTAATCATTAAAAATAAAGATTTTTAAAAAATAAAATGATCAAGATTTTTATCCCCGTGCAATTTAATGGGTGAATTTTGAGTTTGAATAATTTTTTATAGTTGTTTAAATTGTAGTGGAAACCCAAATATAATGGTTCATATACTGGGGAGTTATAGTCCCACTTTAACATAATCAATATTTATGTTGACAAGCTTTTTATTTTGATCTTAAGTACATGGGTCTTGGACTGTTCATTTATCAAGGAAGATAATATGTGTTATATTAGGCATGGAATATGGAGACTTTGTATTAGTATGGTTTATGTTATAATAAATAAGTAAGAAATTAATGTTGGTTTAAATCTAAGGGCTAGAAATCTTCCAAAGGGAAAAGAAGAATAAAATAGGCTAAAAAATGAAGGGAATTTAAAAAGGATATAAGATAAAAATAGATATGTAATTGAAAATAAAATCCACCATTATGTTTCTATAAATAAACCAAACAAGTAAACAAGCTTATAATTCCTAGTATTAAACTTTGATTTTGAAATATGAGTATGGACTTAGTAATTTTAGTGGGTTTTAGTTATATTCATATATATATACTCATATAAAATGGATGAATACAATTATTTGGACAAATGAAAAAAAATGAGTAGTATAGGTACCCATTATTGTTAACCTTAATGACATTTGGTGGTTCAACATAGTGGTGGTAGTTCATTTGCCATTTTGGCTATATTTCAATTTTACTTAACAATTTTTGTTAATATGGATATTATTTTTTATCTATGCATTCTTAAATTATTTAACCATTTTGATCATAATCATACTTTCCATATTGATACTCAAACCTAATGGTTGGTAATTGTTTTCATAGCCCTAATATGTCTTTCCCTCAAACTTTAGGATCAAGACCTGAAATGTCTCTCCTGATCCTCAAAAGATACTAAACTAGATGATACCCTATCATTCTTATCTTTAAAATGTACTTATTTGCCTAAAATAATTCTACCTAAATCACCACCAGTAATAACTAATGGAGGCATCTACACTCTAGCCTTGGTAGCCTCTAGGTCATCTCACTCTTAGAACTATTGTATAAGTAATGAACATAAAAAAAACCAAATAAAAAATGGGGTGTAAACACACACAATATCTATAACATGAATAGCTAATCCTCTTTTGATGACATCATCTAGAATTTTAAGTGTCAAATTTTGAATACACACATCTACCATAGTCACCTAATACTCATCACCTTCCTCATAATAATGGAAAATACACAAGATATTTGAAACTTGTGTGTGTGTGTGTGTGTGTGTACACACACACACACACACATATATATACACACACACACATATATATATATATATATATATTTATATACATATATATATATACATATATATATACATATATATATATACATATATATATATACATATATATATATATATACATATATAAATATATGTATGTATGTATGTATGTATACATATACATATATGTGTGTATATATATATATATATATATATATATATATATATATATACATATATGTATATGTATACATACATACATACATATATATATATATATATGTATATATATATGTAATATATATATATATACACACACACACACACATATACATACATACATATATATATATATATATACACACACACACATATATACATATATATATATATATATATATATAGATATACATACATACATATATATTTATGCATAGATAAAATAGATTCTATAGATTTATCTAGATCATGTTATGGAGAAGCTTGACATACTCATCCGTATCCCCCACCTACTCCATCATTTCCTTCTTCAGTACAAGGCATGACACTTAGATTAGATATAATAGGAAAAATAATGGGCCATCTTGTTTCCATCCACCAATGATTGTATTATGTAGTGCATCCTACATCATCCATATTAGTAACCACAATAGAAGGATTTATGTCCCCCGTAATTAAATACTCTAGATCAAAAACACTATGACATAGCTTATTACTAGGACACTATGCATATCCTTAGATGTATGTCCACATGTATACTGGTAGCGGTATATCTTACTAGATTCAAAATGAATGTGTGACATTATCAAACTAGAAGATCACCACCACATTAGGAAATAGGTCATGGAGCCACATACTAATAGGATTATGGCATAAGTTTTCCACATTATCAATTCAACCATTAAATCCTCTTTAAGTCCTACAAATAATATTTTTAGGTATGAGCCTATCTAAGATCACATGATACTCCATACTAGTCAAACTCCACTATCTGTCTAATACCCACCATTATAAAATAATATGTGATTTGGCCTAAACACCATGAGGTCCCTGAACTATCAAAACTATAAAAATATATGCATAGGCCCACACCAAGGATTTTAGCATACCCCTCAAAATAAAATATGTATAGATATTTGTATAAATGGGCCAATGTATTACAACCCATGAATACCTTATCCCATTCTCCATAATTTCCTAAATAATATGAGACATGAAGTATGAAATAGACAACAACCCACTATCTAAATAATGAATGACACTAGTAACGTACACAAATACTTATCTAACTAGAAAACATAGACAAGATAATAACTAATATAAATTCATGCAAAATACCCTCATGATATTGGTCTCCTCTAGCTTGACAAATCATATAAATATGTACCTAAAAGATATACCCTCTTGTATTTATACTCTGAAACAAAACATGCAAAACAACTATTAACAATATCAATATATACCAAACTTCATACAGTGTCATAGAAATATCCCCTGTATAGAGATAGAATGTGCACATGTCATCATTCCACCTCTCAATTAGGGTAGTCATGAGGTATATATCATAGGGAATATTAACAAGATTATCTAAAAATTTTAGATTATATCTCTTTAAAACATATTTATCACCATCAACAAGATTGAAACTACTAATGGTATCCAAGATTAACCCATATGGGAACCCCCAAACATGTATATCTATCTAAAAAAATAATAAAAAATAATGGAAATATTAGATTTAAGTATATATCATGCAAATAAGTCATACAAAATTAATAATTAAACAATAATATTTTGTGAATTCATCCATCCATACATAAACTCCTATGTTAGACACTAATGTTTATAAAGGATACTTATATTAGATATTTTTGTTAGACTTTAGGATAGTAACATCAAGAGTCTAAAAATTATCCTCAAATAGACATTATCATTTTTTTCCATATGATCCAAAAAATAAATGAAAAATACTTTTCAAAATTAATAATTTATTTAAAAAAATATAAAATATATAAAAATGGATTAAAAAATATGATATTTTCAAAGAATGTAATGCATGTAATTACTAGTAGCTAAGAATTTAATGCACCCTCTAGGAACTCAAATCAAGTGGAAAGTGTAAACACATAATATTTTCACTTTATCACTTTATTGACACTTTATTTATAGTTGATTATTTACAAATAAATCTTCTTGAGTGCATGCCTTAAACATTGTACTATAAATAGGGTGGGAATGACTCATGGTACTTTAAAAGATATGTTGGCATTATATACTATTACACCATAACTACTATCAATCTAAACTCCTCCAAGTTTCTATCCATATTGTTTTAGTATTTTTTTGCTTTTTTTAATGTGGTCTAATTAGCTACTAAAAATAAAGTAAATGCAAGGTTTTAATGATTACCTAGAGATGGAAATTAGTTGCACACAATTGATAAATCTTGTGGGAGATCCTCTTTGGTTGGGGAGGAATGACTTGAAAATCATGATAACTCACAAAGAAAATGGATTAATAAAAATATGAATGAGCTAGTTGGTAAGAAAACGCTCCCAAGAAGCAGTATGCTTCCTTAGGTGTATGTTATCCCATGCTTAACATTCAAGTTTATAAATAAACGTGAAATTATATATATATATATATATATATATATATATATATATATATATATATATATATATATATATATATATATATATATATATATATATATATATATATATATGGATAGGATGTAAATAGACAACACCAAATATATAAAGTTTATAGCAAGATTAATATGATCAAACTAATCATCCTAGAATTCTGTAGCTATAACGACATCTTCTTGAATTACAACTAACTATTTATTAATGATTTCTTGATTAGGTGTGAAAACCATAGTACAAAGACCTAATTCAAATGAAATATAAATTTGATCAACAAATAAAGGTTATTGGACAATGGGGAGATCAAATATTCTAACAATATAATGTGTTAGTTTGGGTAGAGTCATCTACATGTAAAATAACATATTTTTAGAAAATAGAATGTACATTTCAACAAGTTTTGAGGATTGTGAATCTTATGAAAATAAAATTCAAGGCTATTTTAATAGTTTAGTAGGGATTGATGGTGATCCTATAGGATCGACATCGATTCATGTGGATCAATGTCAATTCTGAGTAAAAGGATAAACATTGAAAACAAAATATAATAATGACTTAAAATATTAATAAAATGATGAAAAATGAATGTACATAATGACATAAAGGTGCAAAATACTATAAAGTTTAAATGGGAATAAATTAACATGCAATACTAACCTTGGATGGCTGAAAACATGTAGATAAAGGATACCACAAAGTAATCTTAGAAACCTTTAAAATATCTTTATAATCTCATGAACAAAGGTTCTATAAGGGAACAAAATGTTGATAAGGTTTGTACATAGGTTCTAAGATAATTCTAGTATATTTCTAAAGTCAAAAACTGTCATCCTGAGCCATGGAGGCTCATTGTATATTTATAGATCGATGCAATTCTGGAAATATTAGCATCAATCTAGGAAAATTTATGTTGATTTTCCAAAAATGGCTGAATTTAATCCTTAAGCCATTCAAATGGGTTGCTTATGGGGGTAAATAATGGTTTTAAATTTGTTGGGTTGTTTTAATCGTGGGATTCATTTGTTTCGAGGTTGGATGAGTTTGTTTAGAGGTTAGATGGGTAAATATGATTAATTACTATTTAACTATAGTAAAAGCTTAATTAAATTTTATGTTAAAGGTAAATGGGTGAGGTAAACATAATTATTTCAAATAATTAAAAATGGGATCCATTGTGTTAGAGATGACCTGATAATGTAATGATGAACCACATTAATACAAAAGGGTGTATAAAACTAGAGTCTACATTTGCCCCTTTTATGGAGTGATATGCAGTAGTATGCCATGAGACAAAAAACATTAGGTGCCTAACACCCTAAGGTTGTTATTAGGAGGTATCCCCCCTCAAATCAGGTATTAAGAAGTGAGATGGAATGGATGATTGGTTTGAAAAATATGAAAGGTAAAAACAAATTTGGGTGAGTGGAAATGGACAAGTAGAAGATAGAAAAGGATAATCTAAAGTACAAATGGCTCAATGGAGTTCCAAGGTTGCACTTAATGTGATAAAAAGTGATGCAAGTAGTAATGCCCCAAAGACCTAATCAAGTAATAAAATGTCATAGCTAAAATAAGTGGGCTTAAGTAAAGGCTAACAAGAGAACAAAGGATAGGAATGGAAAACCATAACATTTGATGTGAGTATGGTGTATGCATTACCCGTAGATGAATGTTCTTAGGAAAAATTATATGCTTTAAATATTATAATGGTAAGATACTAGGAAAAAAGGGTATGCCTTAAGGAGATTAGAGAACTAAAAAAGGGTCAAAATGATCAAATCTAAAGGCTAATATGACATATAAATGGGATAGTTGTAGAAAAAGCAACAAGATGGGGCTTTGGAACTAGACTGGGAGCATGTAAAATGGTCCAAAAGTGTAAAATCTAAATAAGCTAGGATAATCAACATCGATCTAGAATTATCAATATTGATTTGTAGTAATCAATATTGATCATGGAAATGGATATAAATAGGAATTTTACATGGCATAAGGCTCATTTTTCTATTGATTAATTAGGAATTCATGAGGAAAATTTTACACGTTTTAACCTTTCAAGCATATGTGAGAGATGATTAAGGTGAGTGGGAGTAGATGATGACTCCACTATGAGGTAGGCATAATGTTTTTTTGGCAAAATATAGTTTGTTTATTTTTTCTTAAGATATTTGTTTTACTTCTTTTTTTATTGTTTTTTAGAAATTTGTGGGAGGGAGGGAGGGTAGGTAAAAAATCTTAGGTCGAAGGCGGGAATTTTTTAGGGGAGGGAATTTTTTAGGCATGCCAGAATGTTTTAGTATCTTTTTCACATTTTTTGGTCGATTATGTATGTTTGTTTATGGATTTATTGATATTTATGGATATTTAGTGATTTTATGGATTATTTATTTGATGGATTATAGACTAGATGTTATGTATTTTAATTTCGGTCATTGCTAGCATATATGCTATGGATGATTTATGGATTATGGATTATAGATTTTACATGTTATTTTGATTTCAAATGTTATATCATGATATGGGTTTTTACTAATGGATTATCATTATGGATTATACTATTTTTTTATATAGACCATTATTAACCTTGTGATGTTTATGGTTTCTTAGATGATTGAATGTAAATAGATTATGGATTATGAATTTATTCCTAATGATGATTATGGATTTTAGATAGCTTTTAATGATTTATTGTTGTGGATTTTATGGCTTTTAGTGATTATAGATTATGAATTTGTTTGGCATTGACTTGGACCATAACAAAAATAGAGCCTATTATACATATGGCCTATGTATCCTTAGCTAGATGATAAGAGATATTAACACAAACTTAGTTATAGTTTCAACCTTGGTTATTTATTAGGATTATATGATTTTGGTGGTGGGATGGGGGATGGATTTCTTTAGAGATAACCTTCTTCACACCATATTTAACCATTAGGATTTATCTTTCAGGGATCATTTTTATGCTAATGGGTAACTGATCAATATGGGAAGCCTCAAATTATAAAGTTGATCGATACAGGAAGCTTTCTTGGGATATTGATTTTAAAATTTTATTTTATTGCTTTGTTGCTTTTCAAGGCTTTTAAGCTCCATAATTTAAGAAATGATCAATTTAGGAAGTTTTCTTCTTTGTATCCATCCTTCAAGGGAGTGGTCTACATTATGATGTTTTTGCATAGTTGTCCTTCAAGGGATTAATTTCTTATTTGCCTTTGATTACAACTATCCTTCAAGGGATCAATCTATTTATTTAACCCATTTTGGTACTTTTGATCTTCACTAACTTAATTATGGATCCCAAAGATAGTAATGTGAAGTTTGACATATAAAGACACCTTAGGATATTTTTTGTGAGTTATTACATGAAGTGATTATGTTATCTTGGAAAATTAATAGCCTCTAAGAAATAAAGGAAATAATGATCTGGGGTTTCTCCCATTACAAGTGAAACTTACCCATGAGAGAATGCTATGTATAGAGATAGGGTATTCATATTCAAGGTTAAGGTTATAGTGACTATCGGATAACCACATTACTCTCATATCATTATTTGGTATCTTGGGATAAAGGGATATGATAGTATTTGGGATAAACTAACCAAGATGAGCCAAGATCTATTAACTATAGAAAGGGCATAGATGCAATGCATTAATAGGTTCTCATTTAGGTTTACCATTAAGAGAGGCCAAATTATATGCCTTGGATCTATATTGATGGATTATGACATATGGTGAATATTAGTGACATGTTGATTTTCCTTAAGTACAAGGTCTCCAATGTTAAATTCTCATTCTCTTATATATTTATTATATGCTTGTTTTAGATGTTATTGATATATACAAAGGTGATCAATGGTTGTCACACAATGTTCATCTAAGAGTATGATCTAGGATAAATGCTCATGATAAAAATCCTCATTAGAAATGATGTCTTTAAGGGAGACACAAAGAGAGGGCATTTGGACTTCTAAAGGAAGTACAAGTTTCATACCATAAACTAGGTAAAAAGGATTAGTACCTATAGGGGTTCAAATACTAGTTTGATATCCCATAAGGATAAAGGGATATGAAGATTCCAATCCTTCCTAGCTTCATCAACAACTTTGGTTAGGATTTTGAATAGAGGTTTATTAGATGCTTCTACTTGACCATTGGCTTGAGGATAATAAGGTGAGGAAACACTTAATTTGATTATAAATGAGTCCTATAGTACTTGGAATTTCTTATTATTAAAAGAGTTTCCAATATCTGTTATTATTCTATATGAAATTCCAAAATGAAAAATGATGTTATGGTGGATAAAATCCATAATTTTTTATGCCTTATTCTAGATAAGTGACATCGCTTCCACCCACTTGGTGAAGTATTCTATAGTGGTAATGATGAAGCTATGATGCTGAGAGGACTTATATTTGATTTGTCCTATAAGATCAAGCCCCCATTAGGAGAATGGAAAGAAATCCCTTACTACCTACAAGGATTTACTAGGGACATGGGATAAGTTTGCATGTTTTTGACATTTTACACACCTCTTAATGTATGTACAATAATCTTAATTTAGAGTGGGCCAATAGTATCTTAGATGTAATATTTTTCTATGTATGACCTATTATGTACTTCTTAGATAGCTAAGGTAGTTTCATGCTTTTAGAGACAAAAATAAGAATTCCATAAAAAACATGCTTATAAAGAACACCCCACAATATAGTATAATGGGTAGTCTTATAATGGAAGACATCCCTAACATCTTTGGATAGATGGGGAGAAGATATTCATGTAGATAAATAAGTAAATTTTTGTGCATACCATTTCTCCTCTGGGTTTTCCTCAATATTATTGATAGATGGAAGATCAGTTCTAATGTAGGAAGGCTGGTTAACTCGATGGATAGGGATAAATAACTTAAACTCCTAAGATGAAGATGGGATAAAAGAGGCAAGAGATTCCATAGTATCAATGAACTCATTAGTTGATCTAGGATTAGTTTGGATGGCATAACATTCAAAATAAAATAAGAGCTGATCGGATAAGGTCTTATATCTTTGGAGGATATCATTCTTACATTGATATATACCATTAATTTTATCAACCGCTAGATGAGAATTACCATATATATTAAGGGATATAACTCCTAATGCAAGGTCAATTTTGAGGCCTATGATCAATGCTTCATATTCAGCCATGTTATTGGTGCAATCAAAGTCTAATTTAAAACATTAAAGAATGAAAATACCTTGAGGAGGGATTAATAAAATTTCCATGCTACCTACATGCTCACATCTGGACCCATGAAAGAATAGAGTCATTTGATATTACAGGACTAATTAGGAATTGGATATGATAGATTCATTAGGAAACTCATAATTGATTGGTTGATTATCACTAAGAGGTGATTTGGCCAGCTGATCAGTAATAATCTATCCTTTAACAAACATTTGATGGAGAAATTATAGATCAAACTAAATGAGAAGCATAATCCATCTGGCCATTCATTTATTTTGATAAGGCTTAGAATGCTTGAACTTAAAGGGGATGGTAGTTGTAGTTATGTATGTCTTATGGTTAAGTAGGCAATGACAAAGCTTAGAGTCTATAAGAACTAATGCTAGACATGGTTTTTTAGTATGTGGATAATGTGTTTCATATTATAATAGGGTATAATTTATATAATAAACATATTTTTATTTATGTGCTCATCTCGATGGGCAAGCATAGCACCTAGAGCATGATTAATTGCTGAGATATAAAGGAAAAAGGTTTGCCCTCCTTAGGTAGAGTGAGGACTAGAGGTGATAAAAGATAGTTTTTTAGTCTATTAAAGGCTTCTTGACAATTAGAATCCCATACAAAGTGACTATACTTCTTTAATAGATGGTGGAAAGGTTGACACTAATTAGAGAGTTGGAAGATAAAATAATGGATAGACTGGAGCTTACCTTGTAAACTACATAGTTGTTTAAGGTTTGATGGAGGAGGCATTTCTATAATAGCCTTGATTTTAGTGAGATCCACTTCTATTTCTCAAATAGAGATAATTAAACCTAGGATTTTACCCATTAAGACACCAAAAATGCACTTTTTTGGATTTAGACACACACGATACTGGAGCAAACAATTGAAGATAACCTTGAGTACAGATACGTGATCCTTATAGAATTTTGACTTCTCAAGGAGGTCATCTGCATAGTATTTGACAATTTTGTGGATTATGTTATGAAATATATAAGTCATGGCCCTATAATTGGTGGCTCCTACATTCTTTAGGCCAAAGGGCATAATATAGTAGCAGAAAGTCCCCCAAGGAGTAATAAATGTAGTCTTATGTTGATATTTTAGTGCAATAAGTATTTGATTGTAACCATAAAAACCATCTATAAGGGATAACATTTCATGTCCAACTATTAGGTCCACTAATTGGTCTATGTTAGGGAGAGGGAAATCATATTTTAGACAAGCAAGATTTAAATCATGAAAGTTAGCACAAATACAAATTCCCCCTATAGGCTTAGTTACTGGAATGATGTTGGACATTCACTAAGGATAATCAATGGGTTGAATAAAGTTAGTCAATAAGAGGTGTTTTAGTTATTCTTTTAACAATATTGTAATACAAGGATGTATTTTATGGATTTTTTTTACTAGCTTAACATTAGGAAAGGTGACTATATTATGGATAACTATTGTGGGGTCAATACCAGGCATATTTCTATAAGTCTAGAGAAAGGCCTTGTTATGGTCTAATAAAAAAGTGGTAAAATCATTGTTTTGTTGGGGATCTAAGGCTTTGATAATTTTAACAATCCTTTGGGTTTCCTGAGACCCGATATTAATATTAGAAGTGGATTCACTTAATAAGATAGATGTTTTAAATGGGAGAGAATTTCATAGATAAGAGTTTTTAGCACCTAAATGATTTATTAACTCATCATATTGACATTGAATAATATGTATGGTTAGCATATCATGTCCTATTAAGTTAGGATATTTTAAATTTATGGTTTAGATCACACCACCATGATGAAAGATGAGGGGCTCTATGGATATTGAATTGAATAATAAAAAGTTATAAGGGATGGATACAGTGTCATTAATTGAGGAAGTGGTATCAGATGAAGATTTCACTTCTTATTCCACAAATGGTAGAAGAATAGGTTTGGGAGAGGATTTAGAATATTTTACAAATCATAAGCCATGATTTTCATGTGTTTTTATAAAATCTCCTAATGCAACACCGTGGGGTCCCTGCTCATATCTACCCATGCCAAAGCCTTTCCAAGCACAATGATAAAGGTAGGTTTATGTGAATTGGGGTTTATTGAAAAATGAGAAATTAGATGTAAAGAGTTTAACATGGGTGCCATTGTCAATCCCTATGGTAGTTTGATCAATTCCACTATTTATTAAGTGGGTACATAAGAAAGGTAGCCCAAATGAGATGAGCTCACCTAGGTTGGGTGAATACATGGGTTATTTTTTGGGATGGCCATATTACCTAGGAGTGGGTAACATGTTAAGGGTAAATATATGGTATTCCCCCATTGAAATGTGTTAAACCATGGAATCAATGGACTCCTGAGTTGGTAGTTTATAAGTAGGAATAGTTGTGCTAGTTGAGGCTTGATTTGAAGATGAAGATGGGATTATGTTAGGAGAGGGTATTATGACATAACTTGGTCAAAAATTGAAGTTGCATGATTTTAAGGGATGAGGATCATTGGGGATGATGTGTACCTAGCCTTCATGTTTAAACTTATGGTGTCAATGGATGGTGGAGGGGACACATTGCATCATATGAATTCACAAATGTTCTAATAAAATTTTATATTAGAATGTCCCTTCTATGAAATAAAATATTTCATGGAGGGTGTGAGAACCTATGAAAATGGTAAGGATGACCATTCGTACTATGGGTGCTATTGTGTCATTGATTACATAAATAATTGTTGGGGATTGGGAAATAATGGTTTTTGGTAGTTGTAACTATTAGAAAGCATGTGAATAAATAATATTGATATTGGTCCCATTATCAATCATAAATATTTTAATATACACTTGATTTATTTGATATATGATGAAAATTGGGGGATATTGGTCTTCAGGTGATAAGGGAACAACATTATAATTAGTGAAACTAATAACTAACACCATTTGGATGGATACTATAAATGCTAACAATGGTTGAAGATTATTTGGTCAGACCTTAATAGCCTAAAGAGGTACTATCATTTCTTGTCAATGGTGTGGAGAGTTTTTGATAAGTTCATACAATGAAATTTTTATAAGCATTTGGTGGAGTTGTTTTAATATGGATATTTGTACCAACTCCTTTGCTTTAGCTAGGGTAGTTCCTATAATAGAGACTTTAGGCTTTTATCTAAATGGTTTAATCATATTATGGGTAGAGGATCCTATAATTGAAACCTTATCTTGATTGGGGTTTTGATTTTGAGAGTGGGTGGCTACATGGACAACATTAGTGTGTAATAATTGAGGGTTTGAAGAAGCCACTAACTCTTTATCACTTATAAGACTAGTAGGACTATGGGTGGGTGGAATATTTGGGATTGTTAGGATTATTATCATTTAGATCATCAGTTAATAGATCATCATCTTAGAGTAGCTATTAGATTATGACCTTAAGGGCATTACAATTTTTTGTATCATGTCTAGTTACTCTATGATATGTGCATATCTCCTGACTCCTATACCAAGTAGGTATTTGGAGGTGAGTGTTATTGGGCCATATAGGTGGTAGGGTTATGAGGGATGTATCCAACAATTATTTTAATATTATAGTGTAAAATCCTTTCAAAAGTTTATTTTATGGTCTTATAATAGGTTGTGAAATCTCTTTTGGCAAAGTACTAATCATTCAATTTTTATGTTTAGATTTTATAGCGGGGATGACCTTAGGCAATTTTTATTTAAATTTATCTAATGTTCCTTTAACAAAATATGATTGTGTGTTTAATAATGGAGGGAGGCTTTCTATTTTCTCACATTTTTGAATGGAAGAACCTATGATAGGGATAGTCACTTTGGAAGATGGATGAAGACCTAAAGTAGATTATGGAGATGATATAAAATGGGTTGGCCCTTTGCTCTTTCATGTGTTGAGAATAAAGGGGGTATTTAGACTACGGTTTTTGTCTTTTAACATATAAAAAAGTTTGACCTTAACTTGATTATGGGATAAGGCTTTCTTTAGGGGAATACCAAGATAATTATCCCAGCTATCAATGATAGGATCTTTACCCTTTCCCTTAGTAGCTTTGGGGTAAGGAAGTTTTACAATAGAGGATGATTTCAAAGGGTCTTAGTATCGATTGAAATGATAAGATCTCATTATATTTTGTTCTTGGTGTAACACTAGAAATAGGTTTGCTAGGGACTAAAGGGGTGTAGTGTTTGACTCTAGAAGTATCAAGATGTTTATTTATGACATACCAAGAAGTGGTTTCATTTTCCACTTTATGAGATTTAGTTTGGGAAGATGAAGTGGATGGTTCACATGAAAAAACCCATGTAATGAGATCAAGGACATATATAGATGTTATGGGAGTTTTTTTGATAATTTTAGGTTAAATTATATTGAAATCATCTCTCATAAAGAGATCTAAGACTAAATATTTCTTTGGAGCTTATTTAGGAAATAACTAGTCATAGATTGTATCAATCATATATGTAGCTTGATTTTATGTTTCTCCAGGTTTAGCTTGGACTATGTTTGATGTGGATGGATGCATTAGAAATTTCTATCTTAAAATATCTAAATATTGGTTGGGAGGAGCATTTATATTATCCAATTGAAGGTACCCCTTGTTGATGAGGTTTTGTACCAATCATTTAAAGTATTTACATCATTCTATGTCATGTCCTATTACCTTGTGATAGGCACAAAACTCATCCTCTTTATACAAGGTGTATTTAGGATGTGTATCATCAATTGATCTAATTAGGGGGAGTTCAATAATGGTTACTTGTAGGAGTTTATCTAATACATAAGTGTAAGGCTCTCCTGAATGGTTATATTTCCTAGGGGTGAAATGAGTAAGGCCCCCAGGTGGTTGTGCTTAAGAAGTGGATGGTCCTAATTGATTAGGTGTTGGAGAGGGAGAAGTTTTTAGAATAATAGAATTTACTACCTATTTTGGTTTAGGATTATTTTTATTATTTTTTGAGGGGTCAGGTTTGAAGTTTTTATTGCATAACTTAATTTTCCCCTCTTCAATGCCATGAAGTTTTAGTTTATGTGCCATGGTAAAGGATTCATTGAGATTCTTAAAGGTTTGAATTTGTAACATGGATGAGATATGTTTTGCACAATAGTGTGGAAAAAAATCAATTAATTTAGGTTGTGGTAAAAAAACGTTAACTAGTTGATTAGGCTACACCAATGAGATAAAAAGTTTGATATGGATTCATCTTCAAATTTTTGAATAGCATATAAATACATGATAGTCAATTTTCAAGCAATGTTGATTGAGAAATGTTCTAAGAAAATTTGGGCCAGTTGCCCAAAGGAAAAGAGTGAATGTTGAGGGATGGATTTGTACCAATCTAATGTATCCCCTGTTAGGGACATAGGAAATGTCTTAAGTAGTAATGCATCTTCATGTGTTATAGGGTAACATGCATTTTTAAAGGATTTGAGATGTTGTTGTGGATGTTCTTTATTATGAAACTTTGTAAACCTGGGAAGTTCTCATTGTGAGGAATTTAGTTAGATGGGAACAGATGGGTGGATAAGATCATTACAAACTTGATCATATGTGAGCATAGTATTATGTCTAGAGGTGGAGGCTTCCAAATTAGCCATCCTATTCATAAATATGTTTAGGAGGTCTACTTGGGTGTTATTTTGAGGCACTTTACCTAAGGCACCTTGCTAAAGAGTTTGATAATTTGGTAAGGAAGTAGATAAGGGTTGTGAGGAAGGATATCCAATTGTAGTGGACATAATAGTTTGGGATGTTGCCTCGTATTATAGGATCTATAATGTAATATTATTCTATGTGGAAGATTGGAAGTAAGTGGTCACTAATGGATATGATGAAGCCATGTATTGGGTAGCTAAGGAGACATATTGCTGGGGAGTTTGCATTGGAGGGGTTTGTTATATATGAGGGATTTCTTGTGTATGAGGGATTTATTTTGTGTATTATAGGGATTGTAAATTATATGTTAGACTCATTTTAATGGGTGGGAGACTTATAGGGATTGACACCACTAATGTTTGTAGAGGAATAGAGGATATAGGCTAAGTGGTATAAGCATTTTGAGTCTGAGTAATGGGGATTGGAGAATTGGTAAATACTATGCATGGTTAGATTTCTAAAGTTTATGTCATCTAGATATTAGGACCAGATAAAAGATAGTCAATGTAAAAGGATACCATAGTTGTGGCAAATCTTTTAGTTTTTTAAGTTCCTTCTAAAGGTATACCATATAAATATCAAGAATCTTGGGTATGGGGGGAAGGAGGAATGTGTATTACTTGATTACTAAGGTATTAATTGAGATTAATAGGGTTATTGTCCAATATTTCCATAAATGAAGGATCTCCTTGAAAATAAAAGTGTAGGAACATAGGATTATCAAAGGACTCAGGGGTAGATGAGGGACTAGGTGTGTGTTCCATAGGAGAGGATGTGACACCCACTTTGGATTCTTTCCTTGACTATTGCCTAGTCAAAACCATGAGATATAAAATAAAAGAAATAAAAAACTACAATTTATTTTTGAATTATCATGATTTTTATTATGGATGAAAGATGTAAAAACTAAAGTCATCCCAATTTTTTTTTATCTATTTAATTTGAAGATGTCAGAAGAAAATAAAGAAAAAAGAATAATTAGGGTCCTAAGAATTGGTAATCTAAGGATGTTTTTAGGTGTTTTATTTTGGAACTAAAATCAAATATGTATTGGTGCAAGTATGTGGCTTGGTACTTGGGTCTTACTCCCCTCACATCACAATCCCATAGATAGTGTAGGTGCTTAGACAAGATATACCAATAGTCCAAAGATTATACTTAGCTAGAGAATTGAGGTGGTCCTCTCCTTGGTAGTGAAATCCAAGTGGGATCACTAGGAAGAAGGTTGTCATGAGGTGATGAAATCCCCATTGATTTCCTTATGTCAATTGTTTATATGAGTTTGTGGTGAATGTGATTTGGCGTGTGTGTGAAAGAGTGGTGACTATAATGAATTTACCACTTAAATTTTTCTATGTGAATTACTTAAGTAGATAAAAATGAATGCAATTTATTTTAACCTTAAAAAGGAAAAAAAATGAAGACTTGATGTTCTTTGGATGAACTCACAAAGAAAGGGAAAGAGAGCAAATTCAAAATTTTTGAATTTTAATAAGAAAGATGAGATCTATAGTCTCATAGAGTGTGCTATAATGTTTTAGTATTTTTTTGCTTTTTTCAATGTGGTCTAATTAGATATTAAAAATAAAGTAAATTCAAGGTTTTAAATATTTCCTAGAGATGGAGATCCATTGTGCACTGTTGATCAAGCTTGTGGGAACTCCTCTTTGGTTAGGGAGAAATGACCTGTAAATCACACTAACTCACAAAGAAAATGGATTTATAAAAAGATGCATGAGTTTCCTAGTAAGAAACTAGCCCCAATAAGTGGTATGTTTCCTTAGGTGGATTTCATACCACATTTAACCTTCAAGTTTATAAATAAACATGAAATTATAAATATATATATGGATAAGATAACAATAGGCAACACCAAAGATATCTAATCTATAGCAAGATTAATATGATCAAAGTAATCATCCTAGAATTATGTAGCTATATCGACATCCTCTTGAATTAAAGCTAAATTTCATTAATGCTTTCTTGATTAGGTGTGAAAACCATAGTATAAAGACCTAATTCAAATGTAATATCACTTTGATCAATGAATAAATGTTTTTGGACAATGGGGAGATCAAATATGATAAAAATATCATGTGCTAATCTGAGCAGAGTCATCTACATGTAAAATAATAGATTTTTAAGAAATAAAATGTAGATTTTAAAAAGTTTTGAGGATTGTGAATCTTATGAAAAGAATCTTCAAGGTTATTTTAATAGTTTAGCAGGGATCGATGGTGATCCTGTAGGATCAAGACTAATTTACATGGATCAACTTTGATTCTAAGTAAAATGATAAATGATGAAAATAAAAGATAATATTGACTTAAAATATTAATAAAATGATGAAAAATAAATTTACACAATGACATAGATGTGCAAAAGATTGTAAAGTTCAAATGGTAATAAATTAACATTTAATACTAACTTTAGATGGTTGAAAATATGCAGATAAAGGATACTATAAAAGTAGGCTTATAATCCTTCAAATTCTCTTTGTAATTTCATGAATAGAGGTTCCACAATGTATTAGAATGTTGATAAGGTCTATATGTAGGTTCTAGGATAATTCTAGTAGAGTTTGAATGTCAAAAAGTGTCATCCTGAGCCATGGAGGCTCACTATATATTTATGGATCAACATTATTCTAGGAAGATCAACATCGATCTAGGAGACTTGATGTTTATTTTCCCAAAATTGGTGAAGTTAATCCTTAATCCATTCAAATGGGTTACTTACAGGGGTAAAAAATGGTTTTAAAGTTCTTAGGTTGTTTTAACCGTGGGATGGGTTTATTTTGAGGTTGGATGAGTTTGTTTGGATGTTGGATGGGTAAATAAGATTAATTATTGTTTAAATTTAGTAAAAGATTAATTAAATTATATGGTAAAGGTAAATGGGTGAGGTAAATGTAATTATTTCAAATAATTATGAATGGGGGCCATTGTGTTAGAGAATGACATGATAATGTGATAACACACCACATTAATACACAAGGGTGTGTAAAACTAGTGTCTACACATATATTCCTTTCATCTAATTCTTATCTAAATTTAATAGGTTTCATATATCATAAGTTATCATTCTAGAGGATACCATTTTTTTGTGCTTTAATCCATACTATATTATAGCAGACTTGATACATTTTGAATGTTTTTTTTTGAAATTTTTAGTGTATTAACCTAGATGGTACTATATATTTCCAACTGACATCTTCCACCTATAACATCCTAGCCAATACAATCAACTTAGAGTATAATATTGATTTTTTGTATTGGAACAATATATATAAGGGTCACATTTCATTCCTAACATATTATATAACATTTATACACTCTAATTGCACTTGCATTTATTCCCTAAGGAATTATTTGAGAGAGTTAGCTGATTATAACCTTATCTTGGAGGACTTATTTTGTGGCTTCATTGAATCTTAATAGGAGGAGTAATTACGAGTTCCTAAATAGGGATATTTATCTCTTGATCCAACCATTTTAGTTATTAAACCTATCACATTATCTTGTAAAGATCCACTTGAGCTAGAGAGGAGATTGAAGTATCTATGAATCAACCCCAAGATAAGTATTTATATACATATATTATTTCCTTGGTGGTTTAGATATTGCTTGATCATTATATTGTATATGTATGCATATCCTTATTTAAGATGTTCCCTACACCGAATAATATGGTATAGATATATGATTGATTAATCTTTTTATTAATCACATTAAGTTTCATTGAACCCCATTTGGTGATAATTTTCCCTTACCAATTTATAACAATCCAACTAGTCATTTATTTTTTTTAATCCTCCTTAATAACCATTTACTTTACTTGCATATTTACAACCATAGTAAAAGTCATGTACCTATTTTCATATTTGGTGAGAGATATATCTTTTTGTCATAGTCGTAGCCTTTGGACCTATTTATTCTATATATTTTATTTATAGGTTACCCTATACTAGGTCTATGAATATAATTGGTCATTACCTAATTATCAAAGTATATTCAAGCTCTATTTGATTGGCCTTATTTAATTCCTAGTATATTAAGAGTAAGATGATAGTGTTAGGTCATCTTAGCACATTCATACATTATAATGATCCTGACATGAATATTATACCTCATTTTATTAGATCATTTTCATATTTTTCCTTCTACATTCTAATAAAAATATTACAAACCTTCATACACTTTATAGTCAAACTATATCGACTATCTTGATACCATTTCCTATTTTTTTACCAATTGTATTGGCCAACCCAGTATTATTTTGTATTTGTATAAAATATATAATTTACTTTTATACAATTATCCATGTGTTTACAACTATATCAGCCAAATTGATATGATGTATTTAATCAATTTCTAGTTTTGATTGTATCAACTAGCCTGATACCATTTTGTTATCTTATTTAATTATTTACATGTTGAAAATTTAGATTTCAAAATATATCATTTTCAAAAACGTTATCCTCTTGGAAATTCTATTATGATAGTTTTTAAACTCACATAATTTTTTATTATAGACTAAGTGATATTAAATTTTACTTGAGCCATGGTGTGAGGTGTTATCCCGATACTCAAGCCATTAGATAAAACTAAATACAGAATTTAGTTTTAATAAACCATATATTATATCATATATTCCTAGAATTTTTGAACCCTTTAGGAAGGCTTCCACATACTCGATTTTTTAGGGAACTAGTAAGCGAGTAGCCCTAGGAAGTTACTCTTAATTTACCTCATATATAAGATAGTGCAACCATGGGAATAATGGAATCCTCTATGGTTATATCATTGTATTTTTTTCCACTATTGACAATTTGGATAAATTTATTTAAGACCCTACAAGTCAAACATAACCTTTGTATAGTTATTACTCCATACTCTTATTTTTGTTGGTAGTTAGTTTAGATTTTATATTTCTTTTGTTATAGACTGTATCAACCAAATAGATACTATTTTTTATTTTACCATGTTATCCTTCATGTATTCCTCCTTGTTATTGAGCCATCATATCTAAAATCAGTATTTGGATACATAGAACTCTAGGTTTTTTTAGAAATAGTACATGCATAATTGAATAGTTTTTACCTATTTATAGTAAAAATATAAAATTTTAAATATTTTGGTTATTTACCATAGGATTTCATATTTTTTCCATGTACTTTTTTTTATAGGTCATCTTCACGGCCTAAATAATCAATAGAATCCTAATGAGATAACTGATTTTAAGATCCTAATAATTTTTTTTGCAAAAAATGGATTTTATCTTGATTTCTATTTCTACATTTAATTATTATTGATGGGGGCCTTTTATCACCTATGAGATGTAAAATTATATAAAATCAAAAAAGTGAAGCTACACATTTTTAATTTATTTACTTTCAAATTTTTATTTTCTATTCTGACCTTCTGTGTTATTATGTTTCTTCCACAAAGCACCATCCCATGTTATAATATTGTGACACATGATGATATTTAGGTGGGTATAATCACATAAAAGTGGTATTTGGATGTTAAGAGTATTTATTTAGTTATAATATTCCTAGATTAGCCATAGATTTATCCTAAATCCTTTACCACACTTTTCCATCTATTGTGTAGACCAAAAACATCTTCTATTATCCCAAACCATGTCCTAGGATAATATTCGTAGATCCCAACATAGTGTGCCCAATTTTTTTCTAGGTGGACATTATCACCACACTAAGGAGACTATATCCATATGGAACTAGTGTCCCTAATTAGGTACTAATTTCTATTTCCCTAACTCTCCTTAACATATACATTTTCAAATGTGTGCCCTTCCTAAGGTTGGCCTAAGTACATTTTATCATGTGCACAAGCTACATATCTCTATAAATACAAGAATATTTGACCTATATTTAATAGATGGAAAATAGATTCAAAAATCCTACCCAAATAAGAAATAAGTTGTGAAAAATTAAGGTATTTGATACCTATTCTACCGTACTTATGCATACTACCATCTACATCTATCATAAACCAAGATTTCAAAGATTTCAAAGCTCAATCACACTCAAGGAATTCATGACCACTCTCATTTTATAGTTCACTTATACTTGCACAAAACACTAGGTGGGAGAACTACATCAGGATTCAAACCTCCTCATAGTATTGGTATTTATGCAACTCTCCATAATGGTGTGTTGAGGATGTCTAACCTATCATACTAATGACACACATTTTTATCTCATGTCATACTTGCAAGGAGGATTAGGGTTTACATAGTAAATCAAGTATTTTAGGCATAATATAGAGTTATATATTTTGTATATGGAGGAAATGGACCTAAAAACATAGGCACATGTGCACATGTGCTCCTTGAAAATAGGAATAATCCTACAAAGAGGACACTAACACCACTTTGAGGATACTATAATAATAATGCACTATTATCCATGTGGGGTGGTACTATCTAATGAATAATCAATTATTGGGACCTTTTTGATGATACTCAGATCTTTCCATAACCTAATTTTGAGAACCTAAACCACTCATGATAATCACATTCCAAATAAGTCTCTATTTATGCATATTTATTACTAATTTTATAAATTCAAAATAATTCAAAATCCATAACAAATTAGTGGTTAATTATAGCATATTATTTAACTGATTTAATCATCTTAGCCCTTTAATCTAGCTTAGTATTGACACATGTAAAAACTTAAAAGGTTAAATCATTTGTTGAACCTGACTTACTTCAGATATCACTTTAAAACCTAGTTTGAATTAATTACATTTTTTTGTAATAATTTAGAGTTGCATACTTTTGATATTTTGAATTTTATAGACAACCTAGCTAATTAAATCAATTACTTATTAGGCATTTAATTTATTTACATATAATTTAAATTGTTTCAAATAAATCCTATATTTAAAAAACCCTAACCCTAGATGATCTTAGGGTTTATATCCTTTTTCCTACTTTCATTAGTTATTATTATTTTTTATGAATTCATATATTCTATTTTAGCAGATTTATTACAATTTGTTTACTATATGACATCTAAATAGGATCTCTCTCTTGCATTAAGAATAACTGATAGAATAGATGGTAATCCTATAGATCATATTCAAATTCTTGTTCTTTGAGCCTATAACATGGAAAAGTAACCTATTACAACTCCAGTAATGGTTCATTCACACCTTGATTATGTGTATTTAAAATATGAACAATATACCCAAGAGCAAGATGAGGTACACAATGAGAATCAGGATACTCTCCCTCTACTTAACAATAATCACATAATTATGAACAAGAGATAAGGTATTAAAATGATGCAAAAATAGGACTTGAGAATATCCCCTTGTTCATGCATATAACCTATAAGCCATATTGGATATCAAGAATTAAACATATCATGGTCAATCTTCAACTACCCCAGTTAATAATGTTGTTACCCTTCCTGTGGGATAAACTTAATAAAATTAGATAAAATAACCTTAGATTTTTATTTAACCATCAGTGATAACTACACCACTTGTGGATAGTTACTTTATTCTAGATATACAGATCCTTATGCATGAGATTCATACTCTACAACTTAAGTCATTACATCTCAAGATGGCATCCACTAGGCCATCACATTCTTTGGGTTCTAAAATTATCTTGCATGCACCTTTGGCACATCACATAGTATAAAACCCATTTCCATTCAATTTCATTGAACCCAATCTTACATTATATGATGGCAAGGGTGACCCAGAGCATCATTGCAAAAATTTTCAAGTAACGTGCTTAGAATATGTGTCCAACTTATTATGAAGTTATTTCCATGCGCTCTCAAGGATTATGACCTAAAATGGTTATATTATTTACCAAATAAATATATCATGGCATTTAATCCTTTAGACATCATGTTCTTAACATACTTCTCTATCAATATCAATGATAAGATATCATATGCAAAATTGGCATAGTTAAAGAAAAAGTTGAATGACCCAATCATAGATTATGTCTTATGATATAAGACAATATTAGACAAATTAACTAGTCCCATAGTAGACAAATATCTTTAGGACATATTTAAAGAAATACTATTATCAACATTTCATGAATATATCTTGTTCAAGAAGTTTTCTATGCTTATTGATTTGTGTCACATAGTCAAGCAAAGAGAGGTGAAAATATTATCAACAGTCAAAATTGAGTACAAAAATTGATAATAATCAAATACTAAGAGTTATAACAAACATCCATAAAAATTAAGGTCTATATGGAATAAAATTGACTAAAAGGCCATAGTCAACATAGCTTTCGAGCCATATCTTAGATTGGTTTTATCTACTCTTCAACTTAGAGTCTTTACTAATAATATAGAGTCACCACCACGAGTTCTAAAATAGATGTTAGAATGCAATGTCATATCTCTCCCTCCAATTAAATAATTTTATATGACATAAAATATTTCAAATAATTATGATTCAAATGCATTTTAGAGGTATTATAGGAAACTAGGTCACATGATATAGATGCACTAGTCTAAAGTACAATATATCCAATATAATTGAGGCTAATATTATTGATTTGTGCACACCCATAGAGTAACTAATACATCAAAAAATAAAGTCTAAGGCACTAAAGATATTTTCATATCCTTTACTAAAGAATATAACAAATGAGCAAGGGGAACATAAGGTGTTCATTGTACACATCAGGTGCATCCACCACTAGATTCCTATCACATAGTTATAGAGGAGACACATCAATTACACAACATTATTGTCATGTATCACACTACAATACCACCTAGACCACTTATCACATTTTTAAATTAGGAGATTTTGGATGATGACACAAATTTACATGTTCTCTTCATATGAGCATATATTGACCACCATCTTATTCAAAGTATTATGGTTGACAATGGGTTAAGCATAATCATGTCCATAATGACACCTTTATAGCACTCAGGTTACACATAGAAGGCTATGCTCCCAAAAAATAAAGTCATTAGTGGTTTTAGTGGACATGTTTAGATCTCCATTAGGGAGATTGTGCTTTCATTATAGGTTAGACAAGCACACACAACCACTTAGTTCCTAGTAGTACCTAGTGCATGTGTATTTGATATATTATTGGGTAGACCATGGTTATAGTAGCTAAAAACCATCCCATATATATTAAACCAATGACTAAAGTATGTACATGTTAATCAAGTGGTTAATATTGAGGCTGTCCCATATGAGTGTCTTCTACCCATCCCATAGGTAGTTCTAGCATAGTTACCATAGGCAATTCTAACACATTTTTTATCTACAATTTCATCATAGACACCAATTTAATTTTAAAAACCATTACCATATATTGCATGGTTATGAGTTACACATACATCACAAAGATCAAGAATCATTAGTGCATGCCAACTCTACTCTTATAGTATTGATATGTATGCATAATCTCCCACAAAAACCATTACTAGAGAGACCCTTACATCAAAGATATGTCAAAAATTCTAGTGGACCTTCCTCTACTTAGTTTATGCCTACCTTAGTTTTATTGGTTATACGGGTTCTCAATATAGAGAACCTACATCACCTAAACCTTCTTCTACTAGATGGGTTTATAAGATCCCTATAGTTCACAAGGCATTACAATCAATTCCACATCTTCATAGCATCACTATATAAGTAGATTCAAAGACATATTACTAAACATAGTAAATTATGGGATCACAGTTATCCTTTCACACAACATGCACAATCACAATTCCCCTATTTGACATAGACCATGATGATAGTGAGTCTCTAATGTGACTCATTCATTAGTATGGTTCCTACTCTCATAGATACTTCTCTCTCTCTCTCTCTCTCACTACTTGTATATAGTTTATTTTCATTTTATTATAATAGCTTATATCAAGAAAATAAAAAAACCATATAACATGTCAAAATACAAAAAATATTCAAATATTACTCAAAAAACAAAAAAATTATAGATTATATGCATTTTTATGTTTACATTTCTACTACTTGCCATATATTGCATATTAGTAGCTATCTTAATATATTCAGTTTTATCATACACATATGTTTCACTTGTTCTTGTTCAGTTCTTGTAGATTACATACATGAACATGGTCCACTATACTAATCCAAACTTGATATCATCTACCCACTGGTGGAATATAAACCAATCTAATTTTATTTATTTTATACATCCATCCACTCAAGGGCATCTCCTACATAGATTATACTACTAGGTTTTATCCTTACATACTATACATCCTAGTTTATGCATTGATATATCTTGATATTAATAATTGTTACCCATTACTCAAATTTATTTTGCACCTATCACTACTTAGACTTAGCATATGTAATACCTAGCATTTAAATATATTTTTATTACAAAATTATAAATGCTTTCATCTCTAGTTTTCCTAGATTAGACTTGATCATGTTTCATAAACTTCTTCTATTTTGAGGGCATTTAAATATGCCATTATTATTTGACTCAATGCCACTTCTATGTATGTACGCATTAGACATGTGCCCATGTCCCTTATGTGTGCTTTCTTAATTATATATGTAAACATTTGAACATGTCCTTCCATGTGGCTCTAAGCTAAATTTATTATTGCTTGTGTATGTGGACATTTGAACATATCATTATATGTATTCATTCTCATATTTAGTGACGTGTTCTCATGTCCCTTATATTATGTCCTTTTGGCCTAATTTTTTGTGTCTCAATTGTTTTTTTATATGATTATTTTTATGCTTCTTTACCATGACACTTGTATTTGATTGTTGCACACACACACATACCAGTTTTCAATGCCGTGAGGGGCCCCATGCATATACCCTTTCTAATTAGGTCCCATGATGGACATCATGCCCCATACCCATAGGTATCTACTCAAATTTAATGTTATACACATTTATTACATCTATCTTGACACTCTTTTGTAATTCTAGATTACAACATACATCTTACATTAACTACATATGCTCATATTCTTTTACATTTTGATGTTATTTTTTTACATTGTATGGGAATACTATGTAGTTATCATATATATGCTCTAGATAACAAAAATTTTAGAGATACTTCTTTTGAGGATAATTATTACATAGGTTCCAAAACTACCCTCAAAAGAGGGGGCATTCACATGGGTTTATCATAGAGATCAAGATCATAGTTTGTTATTCATTAATTATTTTAAGCTAAAAGGCTTAGTTATAAAAATTAGATATAGGAAAAATACGAACTCAAAAAGTATTTTAGATTTTACCCATATTTCATAATATATAGAAATTAACACCTAGATTGGGACACTACTGACACAAGGCACTACTATCTACTACATGGCACTATTGTCTAGTAATCCAAATTTTAAGGTAGCTCAAGTTATCTAGAATAGTACACTGGGTACAATATAGATTTACATAGTTATAGTTAATGGTTTGATAGTTATGTTCATATTTTGCCTATACACACTTATTTTAGCTTAGATTCATACTAGTTCCTTAGATTTAGGGGAATCATGCATGGAATTATCTCTCCCACATTGAGTTTAGCTACAAATATTCATTATTACATACTCAGTTTAAAATTAGTATACTCAAATATTATATTGGGGGCATGCATGTAGCACATAGTTTCCATATACTCAGTTATAAATAAGTAGATCAGATGAAATGGCAAACTCAATTTCATTCTTGACATTGTATACACTTGATATCATATTCTAGGTTTTCACCATTTTCATGACTTATTCTATTTATTATGATTAACATTCACAAGTGGCCTAGATCCACCTAATATACCCAAGTGGAAGTGAAGTTGACATACATAGTTAGACATACCTATTTAGATATATTTAGAACTTTATACAACTATGTTTTAGATGCATATACTTCACATGGGTGGGAAATGATGGAGTCATGACTTAATTGAGTTATTAATCCACCCACATGAAAGGGTTAGACACACTTACAATATTATCAAATCTATTCACAAATCATGATACACCAAGTAGGGGTCAGAAATGATGGAGTCAAAATCAGATTGAGTTCTTTAACAACCCATACAAGGATTGAACAAGCTATCAAATTAGTCCAAGATATTTAATGATTTGATACCTATGTACACTCACACACATAGATTGTCACTAGGTCAATGCATTAGTTTATGTACCCAGTAAGGCATATTCATTCCTTTCCTCTCTCTTTATTTGGTTACTTTATTCAATATAGTCTTTTGATTTTGAAAATATCTTAATTAAGAACTTATTTTTACATGTTTCATTACATCTCTTTACTTTGGATCATGTTTCACATATGTAGACCCAACTTCACATACTTAGATTCAACTACATGGGCTTCACTTCTTAGGTAAGTCTAGGTATGCTTCTTTATCATTTATACTAGTCATTTTAATTTTTAATATTTATAACCTAATGGGGGGAGATGTAATCACCTAAAAGTGGTATTTGGATTCTAAAAGTGTTGATTAAGTTATCATATTATTAGTTTATCCTTAGACCTGTCTTACAACCTTTACCACACTTTTCCATTCATTTTGTAAACCACAAACATATTCGATCAGCCCAAACGCAGTCCCATGATAGCATTCATAGATCCCAACTTGGTGTGCCTAGTAGTTTTCTATATGGATGTTAGTGCTACACTAAGGACACTAAAACCACATGGCACTAGTGTTCCAAATTAGGTGCTAGTGTCCCTTTACCTAACTCTCTTGGATGGATACATTTTCAAATGTGTTCCCTTCCTAAGGTTGGCCTATGTACATTTTATCATCAACACAAGTTACATATCTCTATAAATACAAGACTATTTGACCTCTATTCACTAGATAGAAAATAGATGCAAAAACTATCCAAATAAGAAATAAGTTGAGAAAAATTAAGGTATCTGATCCCTATTTTACACTACTTACGCATACTACCATATACATCTTCCCTAAGCCCAATTTTTAAATATTTCAAAGATAAATCACAATCAATGTATTAAAGACCACTCTAATTATAGAATTCACTTGCACTTGCACCAAGTACTAGGTGGGAGAACTAGATTGGGATTGATTTATCCTCAAAGTATTGATATATACGAAACTCTCTTCACAATGGAGTGTTGAGGATGTCTAACTTATCATACTAATAGACACACATTTTCATCTCATTCAATACTTGTCAGGAGGATTAGATTATTCATGCTAAATCAGGTTTTCCAAGAACAATACATTGTTATAAATTTCATGCACATAGGAATATGACCCAAAAACACAAGTGCAAGTACTCTTATAAAATAGGAACAATCCTAAATAGAGGACCATAGTGCCACACTGATGACACTATAATAATATGGTGATACTATCCAGGTGGGGCATTATTATGCAGTGAAAAATCAAATCTTGAGAACTTGTTGATGATACTTAGACCTATCCAGAACCTAGTTTTCAAAATATAGATCATCCACAATAGTCACTTTATAGATAAGTCTATATTTATGCATCTTTATTACTATTTTTATAATTTCAAAAAAAATAAAAATCTATAACAAATCGGTGCTTAATTATCACATATTATTTAAATAATTTAGACATCTTAGTCCTTTAATCTAATTTTTTATTTACACATGTAAACCCCTAAAATTTTAAATCAATGGGGCATATGTATACACATAATATTTTTGAATTTGTCACTTTATTGATGATTTATATTATAGTTAATTTTAAATTCATAAATATTACTGTGTGTATTATTTAAAGGTTACATTGGGAATGGGATAGGAAAGTCATGTGGTACTTTGAAATATATGTTGCCATTCTATCTTATTAAACAATTATTGTTATTAGTCTAACCTCTTCCAAGTTTATATTTGTATATCCATTATATCTAGTTCATACCCTAGTTTTATAACTTATTTATAAAATATGGTATTGACAAATCTAATACCATTTATTTTTTCCATTTATCCTTCCTATACTACATTGGCCATCTTGATATAGTTTTGACTATGTTCTATGATATTTTTTTATAATATTGGTCATTATGATACCATATTATGCTATCTAACAACTTCAAATTATATATACCTAGATAATACCATTGAATTAGAGTTTAAGGTTGGCTTTAGGTATTGTAATATTATATATAGGGGTCACATTCCATTCCTAACATATTATATCACATTCATACACTTTGCTTGTGCTCAAATTTTCACCCAAAGGAAGTATTTGGAATATTTACTAGTTTAGAACCCTATATTATAGGTCATGTCTTATGGTGTAATTTAAGCTCAATATAGGGATTCATTAAGAATTCCTAACTACGTATATATAGGTCTTCATACACCTATTTGAGGTCTTCAACCAACAATAGTCTCTTATAAAGCTCCACCTAAACCAAGGGGGAAATTGAAGTGGTGATGGATCCACCCCAAGATAAGTATTTACATCCCTATAATATTTTTTAATTCATTTATTATATTAGATATTTGATTTTTATTATATTATCAGTGTATGTGTGTATCCTTGTTTAGGCTCTTCCTTGAATCAAATAAGCTAATGTAGATGTAGTATAGCCTAATATTTCCATTAATCACTTTACATTGCATAGAATCCCATTTGGTTTTCCATTTCACCTTACCCATTTATAATCATATAATCCATCATTTAATTTATTTTCACCCCATTTACAACCTTTTTTTTATTATTTTCATATTTATAATTGTTTATATTTATGAGATTTATATCTTTATATCATATCCTTAAAATTTAGAAACCTTACCTCTTAATATTTGAGTTATATTTTACCCTCTTATATATTTATAGATATCATTTATCTTGATAGAATTTTCCATGTATACATAAGATATATTTGAATGACCTTATTTTAGTCCTAATCCATTAAGAGAAAGAGGAAAGTCTTAGGTGATCCTATCTTGTGTATATAGGAAACATCCCTCATCATCTTGGCATAGTGATCACTCAAAGTTTACATAAATATCATTACACTATTAAAATGAGTGACATAATTTTAAAAATTAAATATATTTATATGAGTTACATCTACATTAATACCTATATAAAACCTATTTACCAATAATATTTATGAAACTTGTGCAAATAATACCTTGAAAATCATTTATCACCAACACGAATCATAAGTTACATTAGAACATAAAAAACTTTATCATTCACATGATACTATTTACAATATGACTTATTTTGATTTACATATGAAAAAAATATATTATACTCCTCATGTGATCATTTTTATTGATTATAGAAAATAGGGAAACATTTCTCCATTAAATACGATATGGTGAATACTATTTGATCAATTATTAATATTATTTTAATATACACATTGACAATAATTAGAATATAAAATATATACATTGGCATTTACATTTAACTCAACACATTGTGACTAATTCAAAATTCCTACACTATGACAATACATAAAATTAGAAGATTATAATTACCAATTTATCATTTTTTATTAATGGTAAAATTGGGTTTATGAAAGGGCTTAGATCCTTGTATAAGACTAGTCAATAAATATGTTTATAATTAATACAGTATAATATTAATGAAAAACACAGGGCTATCCATGGCCCAGATTGAATTAAAAATGTTAATATATTGAAGGAACAACAAACTTCAAAAAAATACAAGATTAATATCCTTTCAAATAATCCTAAATATTCTTGGTTTGGTTGGTTCATATAACATTTCAAGATCCCATCAGATAAATTTCACTTCCTTTATCTAATTATGGATTTAGAACCATGAAAATCCAAAGTGATTTGAAACACATTGGATACATCCTTTTAAAATTTCATTTAAATTTATTGTTCCTCTCTTTACTTCTACTCTTAGGTTAGATAAATTCTTTACACTTCTCGTTAATCTTACACATGATATAACATTTCTTTAAATAATAGTTTCTAAAGGATAAGCCATGCATTACATTAATTGTTTTTAAAAATTCATGGCATCTCATCCTCCATATCCATTAAGGACTCAAATTTTGATTCATAAGGTTAAATTAAATTTTATATTCTACTATCACCCTTATTTTATTCCATAATGTCATTAGAGGGAGGATTACAAAGTAAATAAAATTAGTTGAGCCTACATTCCTAAATGGTTTATCCTTCATCCAAAGCTATTATTTCATTATCCCTTTGAGTTTTTAACCCCCCCTCTAATTCTCCCCCCTTCTTCTAATTAGTGATATTATTCTAATCTATTTATCTCCTCACCTTGATCCTATATTTGTTGTCCAACCTTAAACGTTATTTCTTCCACTAACTTGGGGATGTTATTCTCACAATATTTGTTAATATAGGATTTATGTTTATTTATATTATCTTTATTATTCCATATCAATTTTTTCTTCTTGATTGTAATAATTATCACCTCATTTCATAGTCTATGAAAATTTTATCAGACCAAAGGGTAATTTTTGTACTCTATTTCTTATATAAAATCCTCATAATTAGACATTCAACTAATTGATGTTACTAGTTTTTATCAATAATATAAGTTACACAAAACCTATCATAGATTTATATTTTGTTTAATTTGGTAATAATGTAAAAATAAGTATTTTTTCAAAGGATTTTTTTATCCCTATCATCAATTAATCTTGCCACTATTCCATTTGTAGACATGGAAGTCTTACCCATATTGAAATGTTTTTATGTTCTCCTTTTGTAGATCAAAGCCTAGGTTCCAATTTATTATGAATAAACATGTTTTTCCTACCCTCAAAACAATGTTATGATATAGTAATATTGATTAGATAAATATTTTAAGAATAAACCTTTTACCATTGCTTATATATCAATTTATCCTTTTGGATTCTAGTTCCTAGAGGCCCAATTTTTGAAAACATGAATATCTAGTCTAGATCCCATAAATTTACCAATCATTATATTTTACATCTTGGAGTAGGATTTGTCAACAACTTTATTAGGAAGTATCAGATGGAATCCATCCTTCCTATTATTACATCCCATCCATTCCCTAATGGAAAATACTAGGGCATTAAAAATTAATTATACTATTTGTGATTTTGGATTAGTGAGTTCAAAACTACTCTAATTTACTTAGATTAAATTGTGATGTTTTAATTTTTAATATGTGTTTACATTATTATTGTGATTGAATACAAATTATGATTATGTTGATTTATTTATGCATTTAGATTATGATTTTACGGTTTCATTTCACACATTACTTTTTAGTTGAGTTATTTAAAATGGTTTAAATTGTGTGTGTGTGTGTGTGTGTGTGTGTGTGGTGTGTGTGGTGTGGTGTGTGTGTGTTTGTGTGTGTGTGTGTGTGTGTGTGTGTGTGTGTGTGTGTGTGTGTGTGTGTGTGTGTGTGTGTGTGTGTGTTGTGTGTGTGTGTGTGTGTGTGTGTGTGTGTGTGTGTGTGTGTGTGTGTGTGTGTGTGTGTGTGTGTGTGTGTGTGTGTGTGTGTGTGTGTGTGTGTGTGTGTGTGTGTGTGTGTGTGTGTGTGTGTGTGTGTGTGTGTGTGTGTGTGTGTGTGTGTGTGTGTGTGTGTGTGTGTGTTTGTACACATAAGGTAATGGACTAATTACCCTATTTTATTGGATAAAGTGTGTACATGATTGTCCATTCATTCCCTCATATTTGAATCTTTAGGAAGAGCACTTTAGGGGAGAAGGTGACATTTCATGATAGGTAAGGGTAGAAAATGTGACATGGGAACAATAACATGATCATGTAGTACTACCTGAATTATAATAACTTGGATTACATTTTATTTTAGTCTTAATTTAAATAATATATGTATAATTATACATCAGGGTCTAGTATGAAAAGAACTTGGTACTATTTGTGATCATGTGCATTGATTTATACCCATATGGTCTTTTTGGTAGTTTTATAACCTATGTTTATTACTTATTTCCATAATAGTATCCTTGAGTTTACCTAAATAGTCATATATTTGATTTTATTATGTGCACCATATGAAGGTAAGGATCAAAGCCATAAAATTTATGATTTATAGCTTGAGCACCAATGTGATTATCATATTAAATAAACCCCATTTGGTGGGGGTACTTAGATTTATAGTTTTATTGTTAAACCACCTCAAGTGGTATATAACACATGGTAAATTTTTTTTTTTGGAAATCCCTCTATCAGGTCAAAAGGGATTAATCATAAAATGGGACTTATAAAAAAATGATTTGGCAAAAATAAATGATCAAGATTTTTAACTCCATATAATTAAATGAATGAATTTGAGTTAGAATAATTATTTATAGCTATGTAAATTGTAGTGGAAACCCAAAAATAAGGGATCACATGCTTGGGAGTTATAGTCCCACTTTAACATGATCGAAAGAGATGCATGGTGGTGGTGGTGGCGGTGGTGGTGGTGGTGGTGGTGGTGGTGTGTGTGTGTGTGTGTGTGTGTGTGTGTGTGTGTGTGTGTGTGTGTGTGTGTGTGTGTGTGTGTGTGTGTGTGTGTGTGTGTGTGTGTGTGTGTGTGTGTGTGTGTGTGTGTGTGTACACATAAGGTAATGCACTAATTACCCTATTTTATTAGATAAAGTGTGTACATGATTGTCCATTCATTCCCTCATATTTGAATCTTTAGGATGAGTATTGTAGGGGAGAAGGTGACATTTCATGATAGGTAAGGGCAGAAAATGTGACATGGGAACAATAACATGATCATGTAGTACTACCTAAATTATAATAACTTGGATTACATTTTATTTTAGTCTTAATTTAAATATTATATGTATAATTATACATCAAGGTCTAGTATGAAAAGAACTTGGTACTATTTGTGATCATGTGCATTGATTTATACCCATATGGTCTTTTTGGTAGTTTTGTAACCTATGTTTATTACTTATTTCCATAATAGTATCCTTGAGTTTAACTAAATAGTCATATATTTGATTTTATTATGTACACCATATGAAGGTAAGGATCAAATCCATAAAATTTATGATTTATAGCTTGAGCACCAATGTGATTATCATATTAAATAAACCCCATTTGGTGGGGGTACTTATATTTATAGTTTGATTGTTAAACCACCTCAAGTGGTATATAACACATGGTAAATATATATTTTTTTAAATCCCTCTATCAGGTCAAAAGCGATTAATCATAAAAAGGGACTTACTCATAAAAAAATGATTTGGCAAAAATAAATGATCAAGATTTTTAACTCCATAGAATTAAATGAATGAATTTGAGTTGGAATAATTATTTATAGCTATGTAAATTGTAGTGGAAACCCAAAAATAAGGGATCACATGCTTGGGAGTTATAGTCCCACTTTAACATGATCGAAAGAAATGCATGGTGGGTTTTTAATTCTAAAATTAATTATATGGGTCTGAGACTCTCTAATTGTCAATGAGTATATTACATGGAAGAGTAGGAATGAGAGCAAGAAACTCAATATTTTTATGGTTTATCCCATGAAAAAAAATTACTAAATGGCTTTTAGTTTGAATCATAGGACTAAAAACCTTATAAAGGGGAAATGAGAATATAATAAGATGGCAAAATAAGGGAATGTGAAGAGGAGAGAATATACAAATGGATTTGGAATTATGTATATAATCCACCATTATATTTATTTAAAAATAATTAGGAAAGTACCAAGATTATAAGTATGATTATTAAACTTTGATTTCAAAACCTAAGTATGGAATTATTAAATTTAATGTTTTTTAGTTCTAGCTATATGTATTGAAAAAATGGATGAATACAAGTATTTGAACAAGTTACAAACCCTATCACTTTAGGTTACCTTTTTTCCTATAACTTACCATAATGTTTTTTTATTTTTAATCCTCATGCTCATTTGTGGTTCATTCAGAGTGACAGTAGCCCATTTTCCATTTTAGTTATATTCATGTTTACCATAATGTTTTTTTTATATATAGATATTAAATATAATTACATAGAGAAATATTTATTAAGGGATGAAATATATGTTAATAAGAAAATAATGTATCAAAATTTATATGCATACTCTTGGATCATCATCATGAGTTGAAATAATAAACTTTGAATTTAAAAAAACCATTGATGAGAGGAAAATAAATAAACTTTAATAACACACAAGACAAACAATCCAAAGTGGTTGGCCAATTTATTAAAGACTAGTCACTTTTACCTCTTATTTTGAAGAAAATATAGAACCAAATTTCAATTATCACTCACCTTAGTGCCCTCATCCCTATTTAGATTATCTGGGTTCATATCAATTTCAAAATTTTCATGAAATTTTCTTAAAGCATGGTGTTCAATATTAGCAATAATTTTGACATCCTCAAGAAAAATGTGATGGATATTTTTTTGAAAGTGCTCCACAAGGGTAGATTTAATAAATATATTATGTCTTAGATTGACACTTTGTTCTTTTAATCTAACCTCCATGGATATACTAGTTTCACCAATATATACCTTCCCACATGAACAAGGAATGGAGTATAGACCTTTATATGAACCAAGATTAATAGGATTTTTAAATGATTCAAGAATTACCCTTATATAATTAAGAGGTTTGAATGACACTTTAATTTATCTTTTTCTTAGAATTCTAGCTAATGTACAAAAATCAAACTCTTTGTTACAAGTCACTCTCATCAATTTTAAAAATATTATAAGGATTATTGGATTTTTCAACAATTTTATTAATTTTATTAATATCATATCCATTTTCTACAAATACACATGATATGTGTTTAATTTCTTGCTCCAAATGTTCATTATCATAAATTCTTAAGGATATAGTAACCAAGGTGTTTATAATACCATGTTTTTGAGGAGGAAAGTGGTGAGATTTTGCATGAAGATATCTATCAGTGTGATTTTTTTCCTAAAAACTTGGTGAGAAATAGACCCATCATTTTTATTATAAATTAAAATGTCTAAGAAGGTAATGCATTTCATATTTTCAACTTCCATTCAAAATATGAAATGCATTCCCTTATTGGACATGTTAATTTCTAAGAAAATGATGGGTCTATTGGTCACCAAGTTTTTAGGAAAAAAACTCACATTGATAGATATCTCATGCAAACTCTCACCACTTGCCTCCTCAAAAACATGGTATTATAAACATCTTGGTTACTAGAGCCTTAAGAATTTTTGATAATGAACATTCAGAGTAGGAAATAAACCACCTATCATGTGTTTTTTTGTAGAAAATGACTATGATAGTAATCAAATAAATAAAACTATTGAAAAGTCCAAAAATCCTTCTAATATTTTTAAAATTGATGAGAGTAACTTTAAACAGAGAGTTGCATTTCCATTCATCCATGGAACCTCTAAGAAGCTAGCTAGAATTTTGAGAAAAAGAGACTTTAAAGTTTCATTCAAACATCCCAATTCCATAAGGGGAATGCTTGAATCAATTAAACATCCTATTACTCCTTCTTAATATAAAGGCATATACTCTATTACTTATTCATGTTGGAAGTTATTTATTGGTGAAACTAGTAGATTCATGGAGGTTAGATTAAAATAACACAATGTCAATCTCAGACATAATAGATTTATTAAATATGCACTTGTGGAGCACTCTCAAAACTAGCTATCACATTTGTCTTGAGGATACCAAAATTATTGATAATATTGAACATCATGCTTGTAGAAAAGTTTGTGAAAAATTTGAAATTGATATGAACCCAGATACTCTGAACAAGGATGAGGGAACTAAGTTTAGTGATAATTAGAATCGGGTTCTTAATATTTTTCAAATAAGAGGCAAAAGTGACTTGTCTTAAATAAATTAGCCAATCACTTTGGATTATTTCTCTTATGTGTTATTAAAGTTTAGTTATCCTCCTCTTATCGGTGGTTTTTGTAAATTCAAAATTTATCCTTTCAACTCTTGATGATGATCCAAGGGTATGGATCAAAATGTTAAGACATTCTTTTCTTATTAATGCATATTTTATCGCTTAATAAATATAGATATTATTTTTCATCTATGGAGGCTTAGATTATTTACCCATTTTGATCATACTCATGATTGTAATATTTTTACTCAAAACTCATAGTTTTTGGTTATTTTGATATCCCTGAGATGTATTTTCATTGGAATTCATGATCAAAACCTAATAAGTCTCTCTATATCCTCAAAATATACTAACCTAGTCATTACCATAACGTTCTCAACCTTCAAGTTTACATAATGGTGTAATATATATCTACCTAAATCACCACTAATACTAACTTATGGAGGCATATGTGCTCTATCTTAGGTAGCCTCTAGGTCATCTCTCTCTCTTATTACTATTGTATTAGTCATGACCATAATAGGAACCAAATAAAAAATGGGGAATAAACA